>NNCF01125898.1:804219-830100 GCA_002313205.1 Laupala kohalensis | reverse complement strand
CCCTTTTTGCAGGCGGCCGACGAGCCAACAGACGGACAGTGTGCCTAGGGGCACACTCCGAGGCGCACATGAGAGCGTGCCTCGTTAAATTTATACCTATCTTTAATTTAAATTGTAATCCTTTGTTTGTCTTGTATAGTTTTCTCGACTCAGTATATGATAATGCGTCCATCCGACGCTCGATCTTTGTGGTCATGTGCTATTTTCTTATTGTTTCTTGTGTAATGGGTATCCACCGTGTTTATTATATTAGTAAATGTGTGTAGACACACATTCCGAGCGCACCTCGTAAAAGGCATACTTTGTTCATTGTTTAGCAAGTATCCTTCAGATGCTCCTGAATCAGTGTACTCGAAATTCTTTATTATGTTTTGTCAGTGTGTTATTACAGTTAGGTTTGGTAACAGCTGTACCAAGGGAGTTTATTACATAGATTATATAGTGTTTCGTTGACAATTTTCTTTTATTGTTATTTTTAGGAAATATGATCCTGGTTCGATTTCATATCCCAACCAATCCTCCCTCTCATAATTGTAGGATACGCTACATGCCAAGCGAGTGAACTCTGTTATATGAAGGGGGACGTATCAATTTGCTGGATAGCGACGGGAAAATGTTTAAATAGAAAAGGGGGCCGTATCAATTCTCCATCATTCGTTTTGGCTTTCTTTCTTCCTTCCTTCCTTTCATCACCACGACTTTGGTATCGTAGTTTACGCTTAAATGGACTTTTTACAGCATGGCATCTATTTTATGTTATGTCGTGTTCATCGAAATGCACATGTTACGTCGTGTATGTTCAAACACGTGTTCAAAAAGTGAAATATCTTTCTGTTATGTCCCGTGACACAGAGATAAAAGTGATGTAAAAAATACTACAGAAAATTTACTACAAATCAAAGTAAACTTCCTTCACTTTCGTGATTTAAAAGTTGGCCTTTTTTGAAAATAAATGTTTCCTCCATAAGACAATGTATTTCACGACAAATTACCATTATTTCATTTGAGCGGTCGATGAGGTTATGTTGTTTTTCAATTTGAAATCGTAATAAGTACGTGTAATTTATTTATTTATGCAAGTTACAGATATTTTAGAGATTTAATTCTTCCTACGCTGGTACTACCTTAAGGTGCTGAACCGACATTTGTCTGGAGTTGGTAAGGAAAACCCCAGCTGAAAACCTTACTCAGAGTGAGAGCGATGGAGTGGGGGAGGGGGAACCTGCATTCTCCTGCTCATCAGGGAGACGATACGTGTGTGATGGAAACAGTAGCCAATGATTCACGAGTAGAAGACAAAGCGAAACGCGCGGACGAAGCGTAACGAGAAGCTGATGGGTAGGATCAGTGGACGCCTCCCTCTCCTTTCTCCCTCCCCTACCTCGACTCCTCTCATACGCGTATAACTGGTGCCAATCCACTTGCATCTCTTTGCTATAGAGATTGAGAGGAGGAATATTCATATCTGTATCATTTGTTTGTGATAAATTCGATCAGATGAAAAAACACCTGGGATTCCCAGTTCTCGTCTCTGGGGTGCTGACCACTACACCACTCACACACCTACCAGGACTATACGCCATTTCAATCCTACCAAATTATGGAATATTTCTCTGGCACTATTTTCATGTGAACTCATCACAGACATAACCTTCTCTTGAAAGTATTTATCACTGCCCTAGAAAATAAAATAATATAACATCTCAAAAATGTACATGTACGTAAAAAAATTTGAGAACATTTAACTCTTAGATTCATGAATATGTGCTGTTTGTAATTAAAGAACGATCATTGAAACAACTCACATAGTTATTTCGATCGTTTTCTCAACTAATGGACGATAGCAAGGTGAAAGCGTTTTGTTTGATATATGAGATGACAGTTCGAAATGCCACGTTGTTAATCTGACAACGTCCGAGTATTCACATGCTGAGGAGGCTCGCATGCCAAACATTCACCGCGTGGCAGGTTGAGAATACCATTGAAGGGGAGCATAGAATGAGAGTGAACAAAGGAAAATGAATGCAAGACAATTACATATACTGTCAAACATTTTAGTATCCTCAATACTCACAGAAGTAAAGTATATTGAAGAGCGTGATAGAATAAAATTCGGAGAATTTATTATTTGATAAGAAAATAATTTGACTTTATGATAACTTAATGTAAATTGCTATTTTATTAAAAACTTCGATTTTGAGAAAACCTCGGATCACGATTCCAGGTAGCGTGAGTTTTGTGATAAAATACGAATTTCGTTTCTCAAATCTCCATTGATGTGTAGTTCTCACTAATTCAGGTGCTTTGTTAGTGTTGTTGTGAAATGTTCATTAGTACACAGAAAAAAATACCTGAGCTGGGGCAGCTGATGTATTAGCTGCCAGCCGGACAGACAACACATGCGCTTGCACAGCCAACATCCATCTCTTATGACGTGAATTTTCTACCTTCTGTATCACAGCATACAGCATTAGCTCTCACAGCTTAAGCAGCTAATCTACAAGATAAGAAAAGGAAACCTATAGTAGATGATGTTGCCAACCAATAAGTATGTAATATTGATTCGGCGTGAGTCGATGTCGATTATCTCCATGGTCTTACCTTGTTTCATCACAAGCGTACAGCAAAAGTTTTTTCGACGTCAGTTTTCAGGAATCAGACAGCGCTAGTATTCGATCTAGAGTTCTTTCCCTCTGAAGGCGCGAACGCTACCATTGAGCTACTGCAGTATGATGTTTTATGATCTTGTGTTACATTGTCTAAGAGTTGACACCACAGTATTGGTACCATGAATAGTAAATAAGTAAAATAGTAATCATCTCTAAAATCTTGAAAAATATATCTTTAAATGCTAAGATAATAGTTTTTATGTATCCAAACGTTTCTTTATTTAGAACATATTTGAAATTTACTCTTATTAGATTAATACATTTGAAAATATCGTTATTTAAAATAATAATTAGATATTCGGCAACATTAATCTTCAGAAATTCGAAATATCTTCAGTGCACGGCTGCTCGACTTCGAGAAAACACTGCAAATATTCGTCGTCTAGACGTCAAATTTCGGGTTACGCAACGTCGGAATGGCGTCGTTTAGTCGTTGCAATGAATCATTTTGTTCAAGTAGACAACTATTCATAGTTGCGAAAGCCATGGTCGATTTGACTCAGTAAAACAATTGCTGAGGCTGCGCGGCCTCAGTCATGAGTCAACGAACCGAATGCATAGAAGGCAGCGCAGCCGAGTGTCATTTAGCTGCAACTACGAACGAGATAAACTGCGAGGAACAAACAACAGTTCTTGTAGCTAAGTCAGATTTTTGAGCGGGGCAGCTGTTGCGCGCAAAATACATAAGCTATAGCTGTTGATGTAACTTTCTTCCTCCCAGACAAAACAGCGTTAACTTCCGCAGTGATAGAAATTTGGTCTCGTTCAGACGAAAACTGTTTTTAGGGCAGCTACATCATAAGCTGTGGCAGATAATGGTAGTGTGTCCGCTAGATAGCCAACGCGTGAGCTATCACAGCTTACTTTAGGCTGAACTATCTACCTTTTTTTTCGTGTATGCTTAATGGAGGTACATAGTCCATTTTCTACCGTTACTCATAGGTAATTTCAAATACTAGTATTTTCATGATGATTTTTCGAATATTTAAATTCCTAACGCTTTTATACTTTTCAAAAGGCTCTTGACAAGACGTCTGTTCTAACCAGTTCAGATTGTCCCACAGAGTCAGTAGGCAATACGTCTCACAATAACGGTATATTTTCCGCACAAACTGTTGACAAAGAAATTTATACCACGCGTAGTTCAAACAACATTTTGTACGGTGATGCGCACAATACATATTTGTGCCTTTTTAGTTTATAACTAACTTGTGCTATCTCAGGGTTTAGCGAGCTACATATTTCTACAACTCTACGACTTTTCGCTTGTAATCATGCGTGGAATATTCACAATCAACTCCACGAAATGATTTATTCGTCATTCCGCGTTATCTCGTAGTACGATAATTCGAGGAATTTTACCAAAATTGGTTATAATTTTCATAGTGCTAGAAAGTTGCAGTAGAAATAAGTAAGCCAAGTTTCATTTTGACCCAACTTCAGTGTTTGCAGTAAAATAAAAAAATATCAATATGCTCTTTCATTAAAAAGGTATTTAAAACTAATACGTCTACAGCTTCTATGTGTTTAAATCTTTACTTCGTATCGCAAGATAGTTAAAATAAAACTCAACGCTTCTTTGTTGTTTGCGTTGTAATTCAGATGGCGAATTCCAACCCTTCATCACAATTTCCGAAGCGTCCCTCAACGCTTCCTCCCTCCGATGTCTGGACGTATTACCAGAACAACCCCAAAGTGAAAGAATGGGAAGAAGAGTAAACATGGGGATGAAGGAGACGAAGCAAAGAAAGATAGGAAAGAGAACGGAGGGTGGGTGAGTGGGTGGATGGCAGCGAAGCGGCTGCATGGCAGCGCAGTATTGGAGCCGTGGCTGCTCCCTGCGTGCGACGTGCCCTGACTTGGCGACCGCCTCCCACCCTTCGCTCCGCTTGTCCCTTCGCCCTCCGAGGGCGCGTGCCCTGCGCGATGAATGGGCTCCGTCTCGTCAGTGTTTTCAGCCCTCCCTCGTGCTCGGCCAACTGTCATAGCGAGCGAGCCAGCCGACCGACCGGACCCCGCCTCGGTTTATCACAGAGCCAGCTCTCTCCCCTCTGCCCTGCCCACGTCCATTATCTCGTAAACCCTTCCTCTCTCCTATTATCTTTCAGCTTTGGTGTAATCTCCCCAATGATGGAACAACTCGATTCATTTCCGTCACACCTATCTCCATTTTTATCCAAACGTAATTGCGATCCTCATCTCAATTCTATTTGTGAATTGCGTGAATTTAAGTGAACGTTCACGGTATTCCTTTTATTAGCGTATTTGCGCTTCCTTCCTCTGAATCGGAGTCATTGGCGAATTGATCCCGGGGCTGCATTTGTGCGTCAAAGACATCCTGTGAAGCTCTCCCTTCTCCGTTTTTGTTCGGCGCAGCTCTTAAACCACCGTTGCCTGACCCCTTTTCATCTCACGCCTCCGTCATGCCGCGCCTTCGTCGTAAAGAACGTCAAACACCAGTTGGACGTCGGCTCCGAAGAGCGGCGGGGCGTCGTTGACACGTATACTGCCGCGAGCGAAGGAGGGTGTTCCGCAAGGGACAGGTCGAGGGCCGCGCGTCGAGGGGGTGACGTCAAAGGGCACTCGTAATTAGAAACCATCGCGTGGAGGGGTTTGCGGGGACACGTGCGTTTCAATTAATGAACAGCCGTTATTCGACGATCGCCTGTCAATTTTTGTGCGCGTCTGTTCGTTTCGCGTGCCGCTATTAAATGCAAACGAGCGCCTGCGACCCTCCACATGGGATCGGGTGTCGTCACGAGGTTTCTACGCTTGTTCCATCCAAGGTGTTCTTCGGAGTTCCGAGGGTCCTATTGGAGCGCATCGAAGCTCAGGGGCGCGAGGGGACCGTCGTGTTCTGGTGAAGGGGAGAAGTGAGTTGGTGCATCACACCACCCGGTGACGATTAGTCAGAAGCATTCCTTCAATTTGTTTCTAGCACGACTCCGCTCATGTAGGGTCTCATGTGTTCTGGTTTGCATGTTATGTTACTTGATTTATGTGACAGGGTAATAAAAGACTGGTTAGGAAATGGAAACCGAGACTGAGACTTGTTAAGGATTCGAAAGATATACTTTTTTTACAACCAACCTCGTAACATATTCATTTTCAAAGATTATGATTGAAAAAATGACGACCTTCCTGGGTGTTTTTTTCTTCTTCTGCGCTTACTCTCCCACAGAAATTCTTCTCTTGTAATTTTCTCGAACGCAATAACTCTGAATCATTTTTTACATAAGAGAAAACTACTTTCCAGTGTTGCTTGTCATGAAGTAGTATTCATGAATGCCTTTTTATTGCTTCGCATTGATGTATGGTTTACGCAACATTCGCTTTCCTGTTTAAATAACCAATCGTGGTGACATCATTGACGGCTAAACGAGTGTAACAACTGTGGTTTATTATTCAATCACACTTAAAAGGGAAAAGTCATTCTTAGTCTAAGAGTCCACGACTAAAACATCAAGTCAATTGTTCAAAAATGTTTACCATTGTAAAATGTTTCCCTGTTAAGGTTGTAAAAGAAAAGTTATGTCTATCAGGTGGATGAATTGTCACATTCTTCAGCTTAAAAAAGAGAAACGTCTTAAAGTTTACGAAACCAAGTCATTTCTTTAATACATTGATAAGCACGATATCCCAAAATCATAGACAAAATTATATCACCAATTGGGCAATTGCTTTTATTCAAACAAGACTTGATGAATCAAGAATACAATCAACTATAACGGTCATTATACGTAAACATATGTACCATGATTAAAAATAGAATTTTCTATACTGCTTTTGAGATATACTGCATTAAAATCGAAGCGAAGAGAGCGTCTTTCATTCTCGTTTTGAACTCTTATTCATATTTTCTATTAATTATATACAAATAATGTGATTTTTTGTCGAAGTTAAAAATATTAAAAAGAGCAGTACTGAATAACTTTCATTTGAATAATGTATTGAGTAGCATACCAAAAGTATAACACTTTAATATATAAAGAACTGAAACACATTAAGAAAGCTCCCAAAGTATAAATTTTTTTAAAAACCTATTTCATCCCCATTCATTTATTTGTTTATTGTCCCCACAAAATTAAGAGTTCAAACTCCCATTCTAACTGACAAGTTTTGTGGGAGTATCCGTGACAGGTACACAAAGAAACGGCATTTTTTGTGTCATTTATCACCTTTTCTGTGACTCATGGAATGAAGGGTTAAATTTTCCCCTAATGATCTCCCCAACATAGATTCGTGTATCCAAATGAAGCCAAACCCTCCTTCTTAACAATCTTATCCTTGTGAAAGGTATTCACTCCAAGTCTACATGTGCAGGCTTCCCACAACCACCGATGATGAGCATTTTAACGCTGCCACCATGTGACGAGGGTGCATGTATAACTGTCAATTTGATAGAAGTCTATCCCTCGCTCATGCATCGGAACCCGTCCATTTTCCTCACACCCCTTCCCCGCCCCCCGGGTGGCTACGATGCAAGCCAAGTCATCAACAGCTCGCTCTCCCAGCCACCCTTCTGGTCCTTGCCATCCGGGAGGCGCCGGTCCTCACCCCCAACCACCAAACCGAAGAGAAGCTATTTATCAGAGACGTGATTGCGAATTCGCATGCATGTATTCAGGCGGGGAATTCACTTAATGCTTTTTTAAAAACTCCAACCCTCCTCCATCCGCTGTGCGTGTTTCGTGGAACCTCCAATGATTGATGGAGGTGGAGTGATAGTGGAATTGGAGGAGAGAATGGATTGCGAGGAGTGGGGTTGTGACGACAAGAAAAGTCTGAACGTGGAACAAAACAAATGGCGAAAGAACAAGGGAATGCAGTCATAGATTGATTTGATTCTTCGCTGTTACAAAGACATTTCTAGTACGAAATGATTGAACTTCCAATGGAGGGAGTAAAATAAAAGAAAGAAAAAAAGATCATAATCGCGTTATTTCTGACCGGGGAATATCCACGTACAAGCTTTGTGTGGTAGTCTCACCATCACATGTGATGTCACCATCAAAGTGAGCTCTTATCTCATAAGAAGAGATAATTTCGATACAGGACTTACGCGTTTTATACCTGCGCAGTTTTAGTATACAAATAGTTTATGAAATAAATAACGAAATACTGTATGTATGAAGTAAATGTTTGTCATATTCGGTTTTTTGTAAAATATTCAGTCATTTCTGTAAAAATGATGTTGACTGTGCATGGACAATCATACTACCCCTGTGACATGAGCTTGAATGGCAGTTTAGTGAATAAAATACAAAACAGATTCGTATTTAATTAGTCAAAAAGTGCTAAAACGGTACCAGTGTTTAACCAAGGTTTCTGCAACAATTATCACAGCTACTGCAATAAACATGAGAAAGAAACCAGAATGCACTAAAATAAAAATTCAACTGCAATGTTCGTTACTTATCAACAATTGAAAGTGTTCAATGCGTAGTAAATTAGTTTATCGTTCTCCGCGTTTCTACTACTTTTTTGACAATAAATTTAAATTTATTTATTTATTTATTTATTCTAATATTCAAAATTACTAAAACAATCGTCTCTGAAATACATTGTCATATGACATTTTCATTCCAAAATACATTTTTTTAGTAAGTTTCATCAAAATTGTTAAATCCTGTTCAGAGAGAAATTCCGTATACATGCATTTAAATACATATAATTATTTCTCACTTCGGATTGTATAGATTTTATTTTGTAACCTCGCACATTCTCACGACGCGAGCTGCTTGTGACTCGCTGGGCAGTAGAATGCGTTGGTTCTCCTTCCCGTATGTGTGTGCGCGTGTGTGTGTGTGTCGCCTGACGAATTACTGAGCTTCCTCAAGCTGACGCTAGAGCGCACCCTTGTGGGATTTACGCTTCCCACTGGGAGATGACTCCCTGGCTTCACACGCCATAAAACCGGAATTATGCTGCAGGAGCCAACAAAGATGGCGGCCGCGCGTTTCGGAGTCATCGAGACTAAAATACTGGGTTCCCTAGGAGACAGAGGTGGCAGAGAAACCACAGATGTAGGGGAGACGTTTCATGGAGTATGAAATATGAATAATTCAATGCATTAATATTAAATTTACATCTTGCTGCTGCATTGTCACAGCTAAACAAATGGTCACTTGAGAGATAAATTCTTAAAACATTTCACTGATCTTTTAATCGACAATTGAAAGTATTCAAATCGAACAANACCTGTCTCTTATACACATCTAGATGTGTATAAGAGACAGTATATATATATATATATATATATATATATATATACGAATGTAAACCGGTACCAATATGGCAAAAGTGGGGGTATTTATATAATCTGGTAAGGATCATGTAAAAACATTCATTTCTTACCATTCTCATGTTATTTTTCCAAACCTCTATCGAAGAAAAAGAAAATGCATTCCCGAACTATAGATTCTCTCTCCATTGGATATCCAGTGAAGCTCGGATTATATGCTTCTAATATAATTGTTATATATACACACACAAAATAGAAATCTCGAAAGTAAAATTAACATTTATAGTTTCCTCCATGTTTATGAATCTGTGGTTCGGACATGGACAGTGCGTCGGATGTCCGCGATGCGCCGGATGCCCCGGTGCTGCTGTGTGCATCGTTGCGTCTCGCGATGGCGGAGTGAACATTGACGCCATGAGACTCCATGAGGCTTCTCGCCGCCAATGGAGGTCGGTGCTCTGCTCCACCCCCTCCATTTTGTGTGAGGCGTTAATGGTTTGTGTGATGTGCTTGTCTTGTTTCGGCGATGAACGTTCGTGTCTCTCGCTTGACTGATCCGCGATGCGACGGACGCCTAGGGGAAGGAGGGAGGCGTGAATCATAGTGGAATTTTATGAGCGATTCCATGCTTTGTTTAATCTCCGAGCGAAAGTGGCGCTGCAGTCTCACATTGTTCCGAGCAATTGCCTAAAGAAACGACGCCAAGGTAAATTTTAGTCTATGTACTGGAATTAATACTTAATTTCGGCGAAAATGTATGTTTTGTTGGGAGTAATGTGTCCAAATTCAAATGATTCATTTTCATCATCATTTTTCATATTTTGTGTCAGTACATTAATTTTTATTACAAATGTATATCTTTGTAAGGCAGTTTCTTCTTTACAGTATTTTGTAAGTTTAGTCCAGCAGTGTTCTGACGTAAGATTCTGACGGCGAATATTAATGTTTGCAAGATCATGTCCGATGATCGAAGCCACGGAAATATAGCTGCGTGGGAATTAGACAATATTGTTCATAAATATTGACAACAATGTTCCGGTGCCTACAGATTCAATTTTATATCACTTTTGTTTCGTATACTATACCTCATATTTTAGACATTCCTCTATTTCATTGTATTGTATTCATCAAATACCATTGTCATCCAGGTTCAGAAATTGTGAGCTCAAGCGGCGAAGACTTTCCATATTGCTTAACTACGTGTGTTTTATTCCTTTCGAGTTGCGGAATCATTTATCGAATGCTAACTACTGTCTTATTTCTGACGTCTGTCATAAAAATTCAACGAAGGAATTCAATGATAACAAGTATACTTGAATTCGACTGTGACAAAATGGTAGAAAATTTAGTTTTTTCACCTCAAACTTGATTTTTTAAAATTCCATTTGTTACTTTGAAATGCATAAGTGATACATAATAATGAACATAAAATGAAATATGTTGTCAACATAATGTAAGATCTCCCTATATCAGAAAATTTTTCGTTTATGGAGAAATAATAATGGTTTACAACGTTGATAAGCAAGATCACTCGAATTACATCAGCACGACATTAAACTAACTACTGACTACGAGTATTACGGTCGAATAAAATATATTATCGTGTTAATGCATTTGCAGTCATTAGATTCGTTTGCGAGAACTTTCTTAACGTGAATCGGACACCCCGCAATCGTGGGGACGGGGAAAATTGTATACCTCGTAGACCTCCTGATGTGGCATCCACAAACATTTACTGTACAGCCACCCTCGACAAAACAATATGAACTGATAATATTTTCCATTCCTGTCTTTGCGCTGGTGTTCTATCCTAAGGAAGTTACATTTAAATCCCTGAGAATAGGTTGAAATGCATTTTGATTCACTTAGGCACAGTTTCACCTAGTTCGTTTAGGGCCTTAAACGTGATTTTCTGTCCACTTATTCAGCATTACCGTAACTGCGGTGTACCTACTACTCTAATCACGATTTACGCTTTGAACGCTCGGGGACCATCCCTTTTCCAGCGGCGATCGAGTCTTTCTTCGGCATTGCAAGCATTGCGGCGTCCATTTTGCTTCTTAGCTCATTGCTAGATTAACAGTTTATGTACGTCTGGCACACAATGCAAAGCTGCTACCAACGTTCTGAATTTTTTAGAAATAACTTTCACCATAATCGAAGAATTGATCTGCGTGTTGAAATGCATTCAATGTAATCGTGATAAAATATACCTGATTACGATTAAGAGAATTTAATGAATGTGGCCCTTAGAAGAAAAATAGAGTGAGCTTTAAGATTTTCATTAAAACTGTGTTTTAATTTACAGTACATGTTAAGACATGGATGTTAGTGAGTGTAATGAGTGTTTAACACGTGAATAAAATCTCACCCTCTATCTCCATCCAATTTTCTCCTTTCCAGCTTTCTAAGTCTTTATTAAAAACTAGCATTAAAACTCAAGTATATAGGGTAACGACAAAAAGGGGCCTGAAACTAGTAATTTTAGACATAATTAAAATGTTTCTTAATAATTTCGCATTATGGAAGATTTTCACTTTCTTGAGTTCGTGTACATCTAAACTAAGATTCGCTCTACATCTTTCGCCAATTGTGGGATCACATCAAGACGCGTAGATTTGTTGTGCAACGAATGACAAAATATGTTGTTTTGTTGTTGCTTTGTATTTTGCGACCGGTTCTTGTCCTTTGTGGTATTCGTAGATAAAGTTGACGTGATATAATTAACTATTCATATTAAGGTTTCACACCATTGAGAAATCAGGTTAAAGTTATTGTTTGGTAGTAAACAGTCAAATATTTAATTCATTCTGTTCAATTCTGTTGTTTTCATTGCTATGAAATCGATTTGATCGGAAACGGAATTTCTCAAATGTACGAGCACAAACTAGAAAGAAAATCAATCCCGACAATACACTTTGCGTGAATTTTTAGCAACTTTCTCACACGTAGTATTTTTAGCAACCTTGAAAACGGTCCATATGAAAACGGTTTAGTCATTTTTATTTCCGTTTCATGGAATCACTTATTTCAATCCCATTCTCACACTTCCTAACTCATTCTCCGCCTGCCATTCATTCGCTCTTAATGAGCCGCCACCGAGTCCTCCCCGTCTCCGAACAACCGATCGCTGCCACCAATAAGTCTCCACTCGCAATCCCCTTCTGACTCGTTCGTCGTCATGAACCTTGCGGTGCTAGGCGGAGAGGGAGTTAATTACACGCGATGCTTCCCTGCCTTATAAGCATAATAATTCGAGATAAAAATTCCCTTTTCGTTCGTTCGGCGAACGGGTTAATTGATCGCAGGAAACGGTTCGAGACCACGCAATCGGTGAGAGCAATCGCACCCTTTCGTCGAGGGGTGTGGGGTGTGGGATGAGGGGTCTCTTCCAAGATGGACGACTCTTCCGGCTGCCGCTGCAGCAGTGGCGCCGCCGTCGTAATAACGGAGCGGAGGCGAATGAGAAGTTGCTGGCTTCGGAGATAGCTGAAGGCGTTGTTCCACCACCCACCGGATGACACGAATCGAGCTTTTTCTTTCTCCAATCAGAAGCGAAGGATTCGAATGCTTCATCGGAATATTTTTGCGGTTCCATAATGAAACGATGGGGGCTTAAAACAACACGTAGGTGCGATGCTTTACAGTCTGATGAGAAACTGCGCGTTCGAGTTTCCGCTTGGAAAGACTGCGAGCCAGAAGGTCTATATGAAAGCTAAATATTCCAAAGTTTATTTTATTTTGCGTAAAAAAATTAAGAAGTAAAATTGGTTAAATATGGTTTGCTAATGTGTTTCTCAGATAGAGAAAAGAAGACTTTTGTCGAAATTTCATAATAACTATTGTATTTCTAAAAAAATAAATATTTTGCGGAAATACTCGTTCATATTTCATTTTATACTTAAAACACTTATTCACCCCAAAAATTATTTTGCAACCGATATGAACAACGATTTTGACATTGGAGTATTATCAAAAACTATTAAAATTGGTCTCGGTGGAAAGTTTAAGTGTCCTAAGTTTTTATTCCTTTATAAATGGCAGCTGATTTTATACAAATTGATATTTAGTTTCACGAAACGAAAGTGTGCAACTCTTATAATAACAGTATTATTTAAAAAAACATTTTCTTGAAGTCTTGGGATCACGATGTTTCTGTAAAACCAATTTCTCGCTAGTAATTTGCAATATGGTCTTGTCAGTAATAACTCCACTAGTGACACTCCACGCGGAATCACGTGTTACTTGTCGTGACCGATTCCGTCATCAATATTTACCCTACCTCTCAAGACGTAGTAGCCTAAAATTTTTTAGTGTTTTAGTATTGCATTTCTTCGCTTTTCTGAAGAACGTTTACGTTTGTGTCTCTGACTCATCTTGTTTTTTTCTATTCTCATATTCAGTTGCTTGAGTTTTAAGATTATAATGGGTCATACACCTAACAGCATTATCTATGATACTCAGAATTTTATTCTGAGAGGTGCTAATATTTGGGAATTCATTATTCTGTGAAGCACGCCATCTTGTAGAGGTGGTGAAGACTTCTTTATTAACAATGAACATTTTCTAATTGTTCCTTTTTTACCGCAAAAATATTATTTGACGATAAAGTAATGATATGTAAATGATTTTAAAAATAAGCTGCTGTAATAAAATGATGCTTTAGCCAAGTATTATTAAGTTTTCGAAAGTCGTGGATTAATCAGATATGCTTTGGGATTGCTCATTGTGTGATGAAAGCCTCTCTTGACGCACTGCGAATGACCGATAGACATGAAGTAATTCCTACTCTGGCGTGTAGTTGCAATTGTCATGAAGTGCATGTTGTTTTTCCTAAGAATAAAACTCATGCTGAGTTAAAATAATGTTCATTTTCAATTCTATCTCGACGTCATTTCAAACGACCTGACGAGTTATTTCCTGATACAATCTCTATAAGTTTTTATGTTTCGTATACACGTGAAGCAGAAAACAGCTCCACATTATAACTCGAATCTCCTTCGGAAAGGGAATGTTTTAAAAGTTTCCTTACAATTATAATAAGTCTTCTCGGTTTTCGTATAGTAAAAATTAACGAAAAATAATTTACGATAAGAATGCATTCGTTATTATTTAGCGTGCTTCCTCATATTTCAATAACTACTCTGAAATGTTCACTTATCCAGACACACCTTGGACGGAAAATGGTTGCTACTGAAGGTTTTGTCAATCACAGCAATTATGGGACCCCTGATGAGAAAGGTTTAGTTTGGGAAAAAACAAATGCCTACAAATGTAAATTTGACTTCCTGTTAGGCCTTTTCATATTTGCAGATAATTTTCTTTGTGCATTAATAAAGTATTAGAGTATCTGGTGAAGCATTTTAAAGGGAAACACGTAAAAAAAAATTCATCCGTTTTTTAAAACCAGTTTTAGCACGCAGACTCTTATACTGATAAAGATCGTTGATCCACGTAGAAAATTAAAGTCGTAGCGACGTAGCTCTTTCGTAGTCGTCGTACCGACGTCTGCGTAAATTTCTGCGTGAATCAACGATTTTTATCTGTGACAATGTCGTCAACTCGTACAACGTCAATTCGACTTCGCAAGAAAAATACGTTTTCTCGGCGTCGCTAGTCAACTTTTTTTTCCCGACGTCGTCAACTCATCTGAATGCTTTCTTGACGAAGTGGAAATATCATTTTTATGATAACATTTTTTTAGCGTTATCCATCTTCTTAGCTTTTTAATCATATTCGACAGGCTTATAACCTCCGCTACGTTTTGGACATTCTTCTTGAACGCCAGTTTTCAGGTATTAGACAGCGGGACTTGAGCCAGGGTACTTGATTTCGTAAGTCGAGGACGCTAGCACTAGACTTTTAAAGCCCGGCAGAATGGTTTAATTTTTCATCCTCTTGCGTTGCGCTGTCTTACTATAGGTACCATGAATAGCAAACACGTACAATGGTTATCCTCTCTAAAATTTTGAAAAAGGAGATCATAAAGTGCGAAGAAAATATTGTTTTTAAAACCCAAAACGTTTCTTTATTTTGAATATACTTGAAATATATTCTTATTAGATTAATAGAATTGAAGATTACATTATCTATAATAATTATAATTAGGTATTGGGAAACAGTAAACTACAAACATTCAAAATATCGTCAGGGTTACAGCTGCTCAACATCGAGACAACGTAGTATATGTTCGTCGTCTCCACGTCTTTATTATTGCGTCGTATCTGTTTCAAGTTCCGGGCTATGCGACGTCGGGACGGTGTCGTTTATTCGACGTCGATCATCTACATCATAGCTACGTCGCGACGTCAACATCACTCTGCATGAGGAGAAAAATATTAGTACAACTACCTCTGCATTAGTTATCTCCCACGAATCTTGTTAAAATTTAAATTAGGATTTATGACAAAAAATGAAAGTAAATAAATTTTTGCTAAAACATTTTCATATAAAATTATTAGATTATATTGATTGTATTTTTGTTAGTTTTTCTTTTCTTAACATCTTATTACAGTTTTATCTTTTTATAATGTGTCACTTCGAATTAAAGTTTGTATAATTTTACTGTTAATTTCTTACTGAATTATTTGTGGAAACGAGGCTACTAGCAAGGAAGACTGAAGTATTCCTCATAATTAAATCCTAAAAGAAGCATTTTATTATGAAAAACACGACTTACTGATCGATATTTAAAGACTTATTCTGATCGGTCAACAATTGCTTTTCGCATTTGAAGATAAACGAAATTTTCCGATTTTTAATCATACCGAGGAATTGTAATAAAACAAATAATTTTCAAATAAATTCTGGTAATAGCTGTTTTCATACAGAGGTCGAATGCTATACACGGAGAAAAATACATTTTATAAAAAAGCTCGTTCATTAGTAAAGTATGGGTACTTTTCAAAGACTTTTTTTAGTAAGTGCAAGGTTGATGTGACGTGAATACTAAATGAAATTCATGTTTAGTCGGTGCAATTCTTGCAGAATAGAAGTTCTCTTTTCAAGGCATTGCAACACGTGAGGCCGTGACGCAATCGAGGCCTGACGTGATTCTAGCCGTCGCGGCGCTTGCGAAAAGGGTTCGCGGCGGTGCCAATGGGTTCTCTTATCGGGCGAAGACCTTTCGCGGAGGGAGGATCTTTTTATCAGGAAATGGGTCGAGCGACGGCAGATTTCGAGGAGCTTCGAGACGACGAGAATCGGTGGGCTCGCTTCGGCCCGATTTGCGAGATACGATCAGGTGTGTCTCAGATGAGAGAACCTTTTGACTTCTTTTTCTGTCGAGAGGAAATCTTTGAAGAAGGCAATATGGGGAGAGAAGACAGACCTCATTCCACGGCGTATCACCTCAGGAAAAGGACCGCGCCATTATCCCTCCAAGTACCAACCTCATTAGTCATTTTGATCTCACTGGGTTTCGTTATACGGAAGAAGCTACTGCTATTTCAAGATTGCATTACGTATAATTTTGTAATTTAGTTAAACTCAACCTTTTTTGGGTGGAGGAATACAATTAAAAGAAATTAGCTAAACATGGGGTTATAATTCATCTTTGCTTTTATTAATTTACTATGTTAAAATATTTTTTTCGTATACCAAATATTTGTGTAGTAGAAAATAGCGCAATTTTCGTTTCTAGAATTACATTACTGATGAAGAATAGAAATAAAGAAAGTTTTTTGAAATATCATTTGTGACTCTCAAAAACATGCCTAAAAGAGAGACAGGATATATTAAAATAAATATGCATTTACTTTCGTACTTTCTTGAATGTCCTGTGAAACAAGATACATAAAAGTGAATTACCCATGAAGTGTTGAACATCGATATCAAAAACTGCACTCGATGAATTACGAACAGCCAAGGACTTTTTCTTAAGGGCTGTTTCAAGTGCTGCGTAAAAGCGGTAAATATTGATGAAACACAAAAACAGAGAAAAGTAAAACATTGTAGATGTGATGTATGCAAAGAATCCTGTGGTGATGACAAGGCTCTCTGAGACAATGTCCGCTAGAGATCAATATTGCTGAGTGCCGGAACTGTGTCATTCAAAATCAAACCGAAAGATACCGCACCCGAGGCACTGTCGAAGATTTGAAAGTAACAAAAGGCGAAGGGAAGACAAAAGAATCAAAGTAATGAAGTAATTTGTTTACAGTTTTCAGTCGATAGTTTGCGTCAATCAATTCACAGACGAAAACCGAATCACTTACTGCTGCTTTTTTTTCATTACTAGATCTGCGATAAATTTTAGTACATTATTCTTCTCTTTCAAAATCAAAATATCTGCTCTAAATATTTTGTTCATATTTCAAGTCATAATTTGTTTTATTCTTTTACAATACGAATCTTCGTTCTTCGTTTTGTCACTTCTCTTCGCATCGACCGTCTGATAGAAGAAGAATTTGCTGAAATTTTGAGAGGGGGTCATTTTTTGTTGTCTTTTAAAATACATAGGGTCCACTTATGACACAATTATCTTGTTTCTACTGTTATCAATTGACCATGTATACAAGAGTTTCTAAACTCTTAACTCGGAAGTAAAAAGTATTTTTATGATAATGGAATTTTGCGTAGATGAGGACACAAGAAATAGACGTATAACGTGGTTTTTCATCCGGATATTGAGAGAGGTCGTAATGGCTCCTAAACTAAAATATTACTCTCAGAATGGTGTGTATGAACTGAAATGGTGACACACAGACATTCATTATTTATATCCGTTTTAAATTCTGTAACTCATCTCGTACTTAATTATGATAATGAATCGCGCGTTATTGAAAAGTATCCGCTTCGACGGCTTTCGGGAATCGCATCGCTTCAACGGACGATCGCTTTCCTGCTCCCCCTCTCTACCTCACTCCCTCCGACTGATCAAAGGAACTCAAGCAACTTCAATTGGTTTGAATAGCAAATTACTCCGCAGCCTGAAGGAGTTCGACGGGGATTTCCTTCGACGATGAGAGCAGCGAAAGTAAGATAATTGAAGGAATTCCTTTCCAAAGCAGATTGGACTCGATTTCGCCGAGATCCCACTCTAGCGTTTTACAGATAAATGTATCATTCGACTGGTTCTTATCCTTCTTTTCTTATTTGACTCATGAGTGCGCCTTTTTGTGGATGATTGGTTCAAGACTCCGCGTGCAGTAATATAATTTCAAAACGTATTCTAATTGGAATGTAAGTTGTGTCACGAGTGTTTTTGGTAACTTAATATTTCACTGTAACTTTGTATTTCTCATAATTCTTTTGCGTGGATAGGTGTACTTCTGTCTGTAAATTTTATCTGAAAACCTTCGTTTCAAAACCCTACGATTTTCCATAAGTTCTGCATACTCCTTAATAATTTCGTATGCTCTCATTAATTTTGAATATTCTCAAGATTGATTACATATATTTTATAAAGTATATAAAATGTCTTTTTGTAAATAATTATGGNTTTTGAATATTCTCAAGATTGATTACATATATTTTATAAAGTATATAAAATGTCTTTTTGTAAATAATTATGGCATCTGTTTATGATTATCGATTATCGCTGGCTGATTTCTATCCTCAAGATTTTAGTTAAGTTATGAGCCGAACTTTGACCAGCCATATCAAGGTTTCGTCTGATTTTTCTTAGAGAATATACAACATGTACTTTACCAAAGGACATGATCAGTTACTATGAAAATCGTCTTATAATATTGGTTTGGGAACACGCCCCTTCCTGAACTATAATGAAGCTATCCTAAGCTTCTCTATCATCCACAAATTCATGGATATGTGCCGATTCTCACAGATGCCCAAGTAATCTGCACAATGCTAATTATTACATGGGTACGTTATTGTAATAGATACATTCGTTACGAGTTTTAATTCATCCCGATATGCGTAACACGTTTCTTTTGATGAAAGGTCAAATCGTCCATGATCGATACTCTCTGTGTGCGCGCGAGAGTGAGACGAGAAATAGGAAAGTTTTACCAAAATATCTGAGTAAATAAGTTGGGGCAAAATATTGGTTAAACATATTTCATAATAAATATAACAAGATATCGTCATCCAAAAATATCGTCATTTGACATAATTTGAAACATTGCAAAACAATATTTATCTGTTAAGTTTAAAATATTTAATCGTCTACACTATGCCTCCTATCATTGAAAGATTTTTTCACATACTACCAGGGTGAAGCACTTCATACTCAAGTGCCACTTTAACTTACTTTTTGTTTTAAATCTAATCCTCTAGCAACATAATATTTGGAAATAAATAATATAAATACAAAATAGAACAATTTTTGTAACTGGAAAAACTATTTTTCCAAAATCACTTTTATTAGATCTTAATATTATTATTAATGACATTTCATTGATCATTTGATTTTCATTTTGTGTTATTCAATCGACTCATTTCCATCGCATGGGGATTGCAACCCTTGTCTCCTCTGTTTATGGTTCCATCCCACTATTTCATCCCCAGACACTCTCCAGGTATTCACCCCAATCAGACTGCAAGTTTGGGTAGACATCGACAGTCATGTGTCATTGCTATACGCAATTGGATGCTTTCTTTACAGTGCAGTATCGGAGTGCATTTGTATTTTTAACGCGGGATAGAGTGCTGGGTATTGTCGCGGATTCTTTGCTTAGGTCAACTCTAGCGAGCGGTTTCTAGGCTGACAGAAGGTGACATGGGGATGGTTGGAGAGGAAGGAA
The DNA here is from genome assembly GCA_002313205.1 of Laupala kohalensis. Taxonomy (NCBI): domain Eukaryota; kingdom Metazoa; phylum Arthropoda; class Insecta; order Orthoptera; family Trigonidiidae; genus Laupala; species Laupala kohalensis. The sequence goes on along the minus strand of NNCF01125898.1, from coordinate 810,481 downwards.
AAGGGGAAAGGCGAGCTAGGGGTTGGGGAAATGAAAGATAGGTCAGTCCCGACAGATAAACGCCGTGTAGGTGTTAGTTGTTTAATACTCACTAGTATTCTAGGACGAGTCCGCAGGCAGTAGAGGAGTCCGTCATGACAGGTGGCGTAGCCGCACCCTCTGTCGTGGCCTCGTCGGTTATCGAACCAACGTGCACGAGACGTGAGCTGGTCGCGAGATTGACAAAAGAGCCGAAAATGAGCCAAAGTGAGCGAACGAGTCTCCTCTTATGATGTATTTTATACTTTCTGATCCCCGCGTCACAACTGCTCTACTGAACTCATTCTGCCTGCGACGTGTACTTGTCCTCCATAGAAAGTGCATACGTGCGCTTTACGACAGTATTAATAAAATTGTGATTGTGCACACCCGTGAGTCGATATCTTACAAATGAACTACTTTTCATTACAGTTTAAGATCATTAAACATCCTAAAAGTGTTTAACAAAATAAGGTGCTTGTCGTTTTATTATTATGATTACTCACATTTCGCCGATTGTGATGTTTTGAACATAAACGTCCCCCACACAGCGTTTTCTACTTTTGAATACATCTCTGATACTTGTAGTGAGTATTGTGCAGTCCTTGCTGTGTGCGTCATGTGCTTTGAATTTACGCTAACCGCCCGTGACCTGTCGGAACGTCAAGTCCATTTTGGTTCCGTCGTTGTACTTGAGATTAATTGCATGTTGAACGCTCCGTCAATAAAGCGGAAACTTCAGCCCTCCACAAATTGATGATATATTGACCAGAGTAAAACGATATAATGAATATAAATTATTATTTAGTAAAACAAGTATAATTATCTGCTTAACTTTGCATTAGCGATATTTAATGGAATTTGTCTTTTTGTACATTTTTGTGATTTATCCTTAAATTCCATGGATGTTGAGAATCTTTATTCGCGTTCATTTTTGATCTTGAACAATTTTGTACGTATTTTTGCAGAAAACTTTTTCAACACCGAAAGACGTTCCAATAGAATTATGTATGGGAAGAAACGTTATCTTTCGGAAAACTTTTAGAGTCATTCGAGACACCGAGGAGAAAATTTGAGTTTTTATTTGTTTAAATTCATAAACCTGAATCTGATATCACTCCAATAAAATTGTCTCATTAGGTCACTCAGAATTTCTGTTTACAATCAGACGGACATAATTCTAAAACTAAAACACTTTTTCGGAATTAGAGACATGCAAGGAGGACATTTGTATCAAAATCTAGGAATGAAAAAAATTCATTCTTTCAAGATATAGCGTATATAACAAATATAATTAAAAAATAGTAAAAATATATAATAACCATATTATTGTTCACATATTAATTCGCAGTGTGACAGATTGGTCTAAGGTTGAGGAAACTTTTCTTACTTGAAGAGATCTAACAACATTTCAAGAAGGCCACATTCTAAAAAAAAGCAAATTTACTTGAAAATGAGAATAGTTTAATGTTTTCTTAGCTGTTGCGAGTATCTTATATTTGCAGAGCGGTTATGTTGTCAAAATATTTAACATATACTAGTCTGTCTTGTTTTAAAAGGTCGCTGAAAACCGGACATTATGCTTGGAAAGAACGCAGGTTCCCATGCTAGAATGGACAAATGCGTGGTGCTTGTTTAATGCATCGATTGAACTTTTTTTTTTCCTGAGACACCAAGTTAAATGAACATACCACGCTGTAGGTGTTATTTCAGTTCCTGAGATTATGAATCAGTTATTCTCATGTTTTCTGTATTCCATTCTTCCAGAATTTCATGTGAAATATATTTTTAAAAAAACATTTTTATTATGCCTGTGGCAATGAAATATTTTTGTCTTGACCATCAATCTCGTGTTTGTTGTTCAAATAAACGAGATATATCGAAGTATCATAAATTACTGGTTTTTAATTAGTTAACTTTTCTCTTTGCAAATCCCAATTAAGAGATTGTTCCTTCTCAGCTTACGGTATCGATGATTATCCGAGCACCGCTATTATCGCCAGTCCAGAGCGGAGATTACAGTCGCAAGAACTTCCGAAAGCATTACACACAAGTGTTGGAGCCAGTTTAGAATCCTAACAGCAATTTCGGAGCTTAACCATCAGCTTAGTGGATGCAACCTGACATTACCAAATGATACAGCTTATTCCGCGTAATGCGATATTGCACGCGTCGTGTTTAACCTCGTCGACTGCTGCAAAGGCATCAACATTCGAAGTGGCCGCTTCTCGTGTCAAAGCAGAGCTGCGTGCTGTGGAAAGGGGTCTATTGAAATATTCATCTTGTTACTCTGGCACGGCTTCGTAATTTTTTTTTTAGTTGACACATCCGTGCGACACGCGCGGGTGTGGTCGTAGGGGTTGTAGGAAGGTGGGTGAGGGAGATAGCGGTCACGACCTCTCACTCACCCCCCCCCCCTCACAGCACGACACTGTTCCCTTTGTGTTCTGCAGATAGCTGATCCCGCTCTTTCTCATTCGACGTATTCAGTTGATTGAATTAAGTAAATCATTTTGCTTCTGAATGCTATTTGGTTTAACCATCGGGTTATTAACATACATTCGGTGGATCTCGATTCAAATCGGATTCTATTGTTCTGACAAAAATTCATTGCACGCCTGGTATTATACATCCACCGCTTTTTCCCTAATTGGAAATGAACAATACTACTTTAGTTGTCTGATTTTATATTTTTAATCTTATGAAACCTTTTCGAAAAAGATTAAAAATGAGGCAGATCTTTGGTTATTAGTTTCTAATATTGATAATATTTTATGAAAGAATTAAGAGTACTCCATCAATTTCATATTCGATTGTGTAACAATGTAAAATCGTTTTAATCCCAATTATATTCAAATATCAACACTCAATGCTGATTTCCTTATCAATTACTTGCACCTTCTGACATGGAAGTGGGTCATTTTAGGTTGGGTTGTGGAGAGGTAAGAGGGTACAAATGTCATTTCAAGTTACCCTCTGAAAAGATTTTCTTTTATTTACAAATATTAAATTTTTAGAAAGATATGAAACAGTCATTAAATGTCTATTTTGATGTTCTGATAATTCTATCATATATTAACGTAGCAGTAATGTATGCTAATCAATACTGATAAAATTTAAATCAAGTGTGTCTGGAGAATACTTAAAATGATCATTAATTTCGAAGGATTCTTGAGGACATTTGCAAATTAGGAGAGAAGTACGGTTAATATTTGTGTAAATAGCAGCGAAAAAGCAAATATGTGGTTGATCAACGCAGATGAGCTGTGAATGAACATCGTTGACTACGTTATCGGCCTCCATATTGTAATATGAGGGGGCTTTTCTCTTCGTTTGCATAGAACATTCAATTTCTTACTGCGCCAATATTTGAATGTTTTATATCTTTCTTCAGAGCTACATTTTTATTATCACTGCACATAAAGCTTTATTACTACAATAATATTACGAAAATTTAAAGATTAGAAAAAATATTGTATGCACCTAACAGCTAATACACCAGAAGATATAATTCACATATCAACCCGTATTCAACGAAAAAGTTAACATACTATGCACACCTTACCGTACAAAACAACCTCATCTTACTATACAAAAACCCAAACAACTCTTCAAACGCCCATATAATCATATTTACTACATAAATTAAAAACAAAATATTAAATTAAGCTACTACTTATATTTTCGATGTGTATGTTAAAATATATGTATTTGACTAATTATTCTTTCATTTACTAATTATCCATGTTTATCATCAGATTAGTACATACTTCATTCAAGTTATCTACTTCATCTTCTACTTACACGTGCTTTTATTGTGATCAATATTGATCAATCCTTGATTTTTTTGTATTATTGAAGGTAAAAGAGTGATGTCCATCTTGAACATACTGTGCTAAAATATATTATGGGACATGTATTTTAAAATCACTTCAGTGTTTAGCTATTCTTCTGCATCATAACTGAGATTTCTCTCCAATGTACACTTGTTCACAGCCATTACGTGTAACCTGGTTGACAACTCCACCGATTTTAGTTTTGTCCATGTTATTTTTTTTTTTAGTTTTACTAAAACTTCCCATAGTTGTATTATTTTAGGACACAATTTTGCAAGATTTATTTTTTTAAACTTTCCTAAGAAATGTGATAATTCAACTACATACGTTATTTGTTAAAAACCTCTCTGGAGTATTATTATTTGGGAAATAATCATAGCTCTTACAACACAGTATATTACTAATTAATTTTGCAATAAAATATTTATTTAATAATGTGTTTGACTATTGGTAATTTTTTCCTCTGAAATTAACTGTGTTTCAAATTAATAGCTCGATGCTTAAATTAAACGTTTCCTTTATGTTGGAGAGGATGTTGGGAAAATAATTCAAATATCTGTCTGATTTATTGGATTTTCTCCACCAATCTATGAAAAACTTCCCGTTTTATTTCTTAGTTATTAAGATGTCCAGAAACAAAACTGAAAAGTTGTTTTCTATCTTTAATTTTGTCATGACTTTATTTAAAATATTTAACACTTTGTTCACACCGTGTCTTGGGTTAGCTATAAGATATCTGCATATTTGAAAATAAAGGAAATATTAAAATCATTTATTGTTTTAACTTCATCTAATACATGGTTTATGAGTATTAGCAATTACTGGGACTACAGGGTTGCTCATCGTCAAACCATTTCGCAAACCATGGGATTCGTTGTCATATACTGGGTATCTACTGCATGAAATTTGGACCAATTAATAAAATCATTTTTATTTCATTTAGTTCCTTCCCTCTATGATTTTTTTTTTTTTTTTTTTACAAAATGATACTATCAACATGTTGTTGTGAACAAACTCCCTTTGGTGGCTGTCAATTCTGATGAGTTCCCTCTTGAGTCGTAATTGAGGTGGCATTGTACTCTTAAATGACAATCACGTGAGTGATTCAAAAGTAATGCACAGATTGCGGAAACACGTTCATGAATCGAATATTCAGAAACAACAAAATTCGTAATGATAAAAGACGCAAAATGAAAAGGCAGTTTTTTTCTAGAGGCAAAAACCTTGGATAATATGCGTTAGTTGTTTACCAATGATTGAATGAATCAGTAATTCTTCTCTTTTTATCCTATGATGAGCTCTGCCGTTTTAAAGAATAATTATTTTTCATGACAATGTTTGCTCAGGATGTGTTCGTAAAAGTGCACCTCGAAATAGCTGAAAAGGTTTTGGTTGATAAAATATTCTCGTCTATGTTATTAGAACATCGTGTTGGTGAAACATAAATGATAAGCGTGAAAAGCTGGAGAATTGATTGCGATAATAAATTTCGCTTCGACACAGCGTCCGAGTCTCTGATGAGCCATAGCTCACTTCATTAATAACTCAACGTAATGACTCTGCAAATCAATCAGGACATTTACTCCCGAAGTATTTACGACACTGCAGTGACTCTTCTGAATGGTGATATCTGAAATGAATTAATGTCTCACACATCACTTATTCATCACATTTTCAGTTTTGAATTTATTTCAAAATTATTCTCCGCAGTAGTATGTTGCCTTGGAATCGGAGGTTCACCGAATCGAACATGCGCGGGTGCAGAATTTTTCCTGGTCGGTGGAATCTTGTTTCACTGGCTAGTTCCCTCTCTCATTTTTGTTTTCTTGTCCATGGCCTATCTTCGGCAAATCCTTGGAACCCCACTCTAACTTAGTAAGATATATTCTACTTGTGAACTGAGGAAAGTGTCACATATAAAAGTCTTAGAGCGACAAAAAGAAACTTTCCAATTTCTTTTTGCTTTGCAGATTTTGTTATATGCCAATAATTTGCAAATACATACCAAGTATAACACTGAAGTACAATTCATCTTTAGTTATTTGGAAAGGTGATATACTTCTACCAGTTGGCTACAGTTACGTCATTTGTCATGTATCCAATAGTACTAAAATAGTAATTCTTGTAAGTTATTTTGTTTTGTAAAAATAGGAGAAAATCTTTGAAAGACTTCACAATGTGTGTGATTTCTACCTTCTAAAAAGTGTCGAGACTGAGCTGAGAGCTCGTCTGACAAGGAAGGGAGCAAATCTAAGGCTGGCGATTAGGAGGAAGAAACGAGCAAGACTTTCAGTAGACTCATGTTTATTATATGGACACTTACAGCACACGTGAAGCCGAGAGACTGGCCGTCGTCCTGGATCCGCTGTCGGCACTGCTGGAGGTCATGACGGGAGGCGAAAAAGCTG
>NNCF01125898.1:793281-804016 GCA_002313205.1 Laupala kohalensis | reverse complement strand
ATATATATATATTGTTAGCCGTGCCGACGCTGCAGATTTACCGTTCACGACTGAGACGCGAAGCGGCGGCGGTGGCGGCTGCGTCACAGCATTGACGAGGCTCTCCTCTCCGACTAAAGCGAATCCCTTTACTTCTGTATCTCCCTAAGGAACCATTGCCAAGCATTAAATATCAGGATTCTTCTCTCGAATACGGCTCAAGAAATTTTGATGAAATTCGCAGAATTTAGATAATTTGGTATGAACAAAAAAGCAATCTAATTCTATCTAATTTTTGAGTGGATTGGTCTGTTTTGTACTTTGTTCAATAATTGAAGAAACATCGAAATAAACATTTCACAGGTATGAAATGGATACCATACTGTCCAAGAGACACCAGGATATGTAGTTTGAATTACGCTACACAAATGTAATATTTTTTAGTTCGTTTACGTCGATATCATGTTATGCGTCGTAAAAATTGTAACTTTTTCAACATTTTATCCGACTGATTAAAACCATTTGTCAGTTTTTTTAAAAACAAACATCCGGTTACTATTATCATTATCATCGACGAGTGTAGTGCTCAGATGCTGTTACCGATGGGCTCGTGATTCCGCACGCTGCCGTTCGACGCACGTCGATCGTGACTGGTGTGGCGGTGTGGGTGGTGGTGGTGGTAACACGTGGTCGTTTCCCTGTCGACCGAGGGAGAGTTCCCGTGGAAGGTGAGGTGAGGGCGGAGAGGCTATGACCGTATTTTCCCGTCGACGAGTCTATACCCGCGCGCGCCGCGATGCCAGATAGCGAACGCCTCAGCCACCCACCCGCACTCTTCTCACTAAACGCTGACCGAGCTCTCACCCCCCCTCTCTCCCTCGCGCCTCACACTCTCAGTCACAGACTGCACGCCATGGGGGTTCGCCGCTCACACTCCTGCAGTGAATGAAATACAGCAGGTCACGTCTAGTAATAATATATATCTGCATTCACTCTGACTTACATCTCCAATAAGAAAACGACATTTGACAATATCATTTCGTTCCGTAATAATAAGAGCATAATAATGATAATCACTAATCATTATTATAAATATTTGTTGTCTAATGTCTAGTTGGCAGCATATTGATTGGTGTGATCAATCAATTGAAAATATTGTGTGTGTGTGTGTTTTTTTTGTGGGGCTTTACGGCTCGCCGACATCGAGGTCATTAGAGCACTAAAATTTTGTACAGGTAGGGAAAATGTGGTTACACACTAGGGAGAGCCAACATGACTCTCCCCGCGTGTGGGACTCGCCGAATGACTCAACCATACCCACTAAAAACCCTCCTGAATTACAATAGATCCAAATATATATCAAAATAGAAAAAAATATATCCTGAAGACATTATAAAAACCGAAAATAAAGAAAAGAGTAAATTTCGAGAGAGATATAAAACGTAAATTCAAAGCAAAGGGGAGAATATAAGATTTAAATCCAAACCCTCCCGAGAACTTGTGGGAGGAGCCCCGTTTCGTTTATGGATTTGTGTAAAAACATACGAAGAGAGATCAGATACTATTCCAGAGGCCAATTTCCTGAAGGAATCTAAAACCGCGCATTACAATCGGTTCATTTTGTCCCAGCATAACATTCAATCTGTTCGGTAGATTGTGTCGCCGTCGGCTGGTACTATATTTAAGACACTCCAGAAGAAAGTGTTCCACGGTAAGTGTTGTGTTACAAGTTTCACAGACGAGGGAGGTTCACCGCGTAAGAGATGACCATGGGTAAGATAACAGTCGCCAATACGAAGGCGTGTAAGGATTATTTCTTCACGTCTGTTCGCACGGGATGACGACACCCAGGTCTTAACGGAGTCTTTTACCTTCCTCAGCTTGAGGGCGCGATTTTGCCATTCGGCGTGCCCTATCTCCAGAAGGGACGATCTCATGTCAACCTTTGAATCTGACGTGGTATAGTATCACCATTGTGGTATAGTGTCATAAATTGCTAATATCTAAAAAAAAAACAAGGATTTAACACAACATTTAGCTCACCGAAAACATTCAACCATTCCTTAAACCGAACTAAAGACCCCATCCCTATAAAGCTTCGAAATATTTAGTATCATGTGGAGATTGCAATTCGGTTTACATAGGTCAGACATCGAAAACATTCCAACAAATAATAAACAACATATTCACGCCTGGAAACGCCGAACTAACCAGTCTCATTTTGCCTTACGCCTTCTTGAAAACGAACATAGTTTCAACGGCGACACTAACACACACTCCCTTGAAATAGAAAACAGATATTATCGCAGACTTACACACGAAACGATCCACATACACAATACCATTCACATAAATCTAAACCAACAAATTACAGAACTTTCCTCTCCATTACTAATTCTAGCCAAACAAACCTTTTCTCCATCCTCTTTAAAAGACAGTATTTTCCAGAACACTTGATAGAGTTTCTTAACCGTTCCGTCAAAAGACCGTCGACGTTCACTTTTCCTCCTCTGCAGCCGTTCTAATAAAAACTCGGCGTAACTTCGGTACTAAAGGCTTACTCCGAGAGTAGTTACTTCTAGCGTAACAGTGATGTAAACAAGGAATAAAATTTTACTAATAATGGCTGGCGCAACTAGTCTCAGAGTAATGCAGATAAACGTTTGGTAACGTCGCATCTTATAAGTTATTTGCCATTTTGATCGAGAAATGCAATATTCCAAGAAAGTTCTTCACGTCTCATGACGTGAGAGATATGTAATCTGTGGGATATCACTGATAAATCAAAACGTATACATATTCAACTACAATTAACGTCCATTATATAATCTAATTAAATAAAAAAATAAAAACTTACGATATTTTATGGACGAATAAGTGAGCTCTTAACAGAAAATATGAATATTATTCGTCTATATTATCTTTTATACATTAATTTTTATAGCGTAATGTGAATTATTTGGAGAAATGCATTATGCGCAATAAATTTAAATAAAAATATAATATAAAGAAAAATGGAAGATTGTCATTGTTTGACGTAAATACAATTGATTATTAGATATCTCAAGAATATACGAAAGCATAAAGTTATCAAATGACATTGAAATTATATAGATTATTTGATATTTAAGTTATCCAACTTACAGGTTACAATAAGAAATTAAATTCGAAATTCGAATATTGTAGAACAACATTGTAAAATTAAGAATTATTCACATGATTGTACGTACATCACTATTAAAACTCTTATTCGACAAAATGGGAAATCACTCTAGGAATAATCATGTTCAACAGCATTACGCTTGAAGACTAAAAACACGATCTACATGCATCGAATTGAAGATTCATCAGTTCAATAATAGTACCAATGTAATATGTCGTCCAAAAGCACACGACAATTTGAGGTTAGGTTGTCATTTTCCTATTTACGTCGACTCACGAACTACTACTTCGACCTTACTCCGAGCTTAAACCTGGGGTCTGCGAGATTTAACGGTTGTCATGGTAACTACTTCTCGGTTACTTCGCGCATGAGTTATTCCATGCTTACTAGTAGCCGCTTTCACTACTCTTTGGTTACTCTCGAAGTAAAATTTACTTCTCCTTTATTAGTACGTGTGCTAAGATGTAAAGTACTGCACCCAGCCACAAACGAGCGCATTTGCCAAAATATTGTGCTGAATGAAGAGATATGTCGTACTGATTTTCTTCTTCTTTTACATTCTTGCGTTTCAATATTTCTGTGTATTTTAATTCTTGCCTCAATTCTTGTTGATATTATGTTTTTTTTTCATATTTATAATATTATTACTACCAGTTTTCTTTCGTTTTGTATTCTTAACCTGAAGATGCTGACTACGTCCGCGAAAAAGCTTTCGCTTTGATTTATAATACTAATAAAGATTGGTGATACAGTACCAGAATATTTTCAATTTATTTTCTGTCTATTCATTACACAGAATTCAACGTAGTTGGACCTTTTCCATTTCTAACATTTTATTCACAGTTATTAAAATTTATTAATCGTTCTGAATCATTAATGAATTGATCAATCGAACAGCACTTGGGAACGAAACACGCCTTTACGAAGAATCCGTTGTGTGTGCCGATAATGGTCCCATAAACACTGTTAACAAAAAACCACTACGTCACGGTTGTCAAAATCATATTGCTTGAACCGTATTTTTGTACTTAATAACATATAGTAGTTTGAAAAGCTAGAAAAACATACTAATTGTGATGAAGTTGAAACTTTTGATAACATAGAGATACATTTTTGCTGTGTGAGAAAAAACAACAACACAATTTTAATTCGAGGGTCGTGGATGCAGAAAAGGATTTGAATCAATGCACGAACACGCAAGCTGAATAAACCATGTTTGGCCCATGCACGTAAATCAATCTGATTCGCAATGTTTGCTTCTCATATCGATTGAATATTTTGTTGTTTACCAATGAATTGGGGTGCCATTGTAATAAATGTGCAGTGTTTGTTCAAATAACATATTCTCGTGAGTTTATTTGATTCGGAATCGAAAATTTAAATGAAGGATCTCTAACATCGCAAAATTACATCCTTTGTTTGTCCTAGGAACAAATTTCCAAAACACGTCTAAATAGATTAATAACCTCCATTTTCTCTGAAAAGCAAGCCCAATGAAGTACTTATATGAACTTTCGAAACAAGGCTAATATTAACTGCCCTTGCGTTAGTGTGTTCTTCTCGTGAACGAACACTCTGTTACACCATTTTTTAAATTATGTATTTCAATAATTAGGATAAATGATCAATATCTGAATGGAAGTATGAGACTAAAAATGTATTACACCATTCAGAAATTTTTTTCTGTAATGTTCCCTTTCTGAGAAATCAAGGATATCATTAGTTTGAAACTCTGCAAACACGCAGTCAGAAGCTACTTACAACAACTTTGCTTCTGTATTATTAAAGAATTTACTTTTCATGAAAGAAGTTTTTATATTTTACGTCAAATTAAATATAACGTTTAATTTATTGTATTTTTAACACCATTTTAATAGTTGTAGTGCTTTAAATAAGTTATTAAAATAGAACATCGTTATGCTGTGTTGTTTTCATAGTTTCCCGCTATTCATAACAGTGATACATTTATATGCTCTCAACCTTGCAATAGACATCTAAAAAATGCGTTTCGTCTTCTTCTTCGTATTCTTCTTCAAATATTGGATTAAATTTCAACTGGATTTCTCCCATAAACTATAATAAATTAGTGCTGAATGCCGCGTAATAGCATTGGATGAGATGTAACCGATAAACACAAAAACCCATCCCAACATGTGATGTTCAGTTCATGTTTGTGTTACGTTACGATGTTTGTGTGAATTCTACATTTATGGAGTTTCAAAATGCTAAGAGAAAATCATTTCGCATAAAGACGTTGCCAGAACAATCAATTGAAAAAAGGAACGAAATAATTCGATTCACATCTCAGGTCAACGCTTGCGAAAACGTTTAAATATTTAATGATTAAATGAGGTACGTAAATTACACCAAAGTTAACTTACAAAAACTTAACAAGAAATGTAATACAGTTAAACATTCTAAAAAAATTACCTTCTATTACTACGTGTATGAAATGATAATTCTGGTTCGCCTAGTAAATATATAATCCATATACGTCGTACCCTCCTGGAGCTTTTACGAAGTAATACATAATCCTTGGGATCAGGTCAAACAATTTGAGAACTACTTTATAGTAGAGGTCAAGAACTTTCACATTTGATATTTTTATTCTTTTGCGTATCCAGTCCACCGCTGACAGCATGTCACGTGATTTCTTTTGTCTTTGATCTTGGACAGACACAGTTTCAGTCAAAGAGGCCGAGAATTGACGGATGATGCGATCCATCACGCTGTGCCCTCCTGTGTCATAAGCCTATTCCTCGCTCCTACCATTCATTAGCACGGAGCGGAGCGACGCGTACGTCTTCAAGAAAGCTTTTAGGAAGCCCTCCATGAGGGTATGACGTATTTCAGGATTTTACCGCGTATATACAACTCTTGCACCCCAAAACTTCATGCTGACTGATAACAATGCACAGGAGAGTCGTGGATAGTTTTGTTGTGCTCATTTATATTTAGTCATAAATTTGCATTTTTAGAGCAAAATAATTGTTTTCTATTTTTTTATCTCTTCTCCGCAGTACTCAAAATGGACTGATCAATTTTAGTTTCCCTCCTTCCCCCCACCTCACCCATATATGGTTAAGGAGTCAAAGAACAATCTTTTTTTTAAATATTCGCTAGAATATGTTAAAACAGTGCGGTAAATATAGTTGATTAAAAATCTTAAAAAAGGGTAGATATCCTCAAAATACAATATTCAAGAATATTTGCCTTTGACATGAAGGAATATAAATGCCAATGAAACGTTTAAATCATATTTTTCACTTTATCACTAGTACCAATTGAAAATTCTAAGGATTTTAATTTCAAGTCGGTATGTTTTATTGTGAATTGATATTTTTACTGGTATCATGGGGATCGCTTCATCTTCAAGAAATAATTGCTTGTAACAATCCAGTTTCAACAGTGAGACACGATAAAACGTCGCAAATGATAAATTATACGTCTATTTTATGATAAATTATACTTTTTTTTAACCATATACCTTTCCCCTTCTTATCTAATGATAATAATAAACTTGATTGTGAAAAAGCAGTTACAAACTGCGTATGACCACGTGGAGGACAATAAACTAATTTCCTCTCCGGAAGCAAGCAAGGAACCATCCCATCAATTCCGATCAAGGGCCCTAAGGCAGAGGCGGATTTAACATTTCAACATACTCATAAGGATAAAAAACCTGACCTTGAAATGCTGACCTTGAAAAATTAACTTTTCTGTGCATGTAATTACCATTTAACAAAAAAGGAAAAAAGGAATGCTCATCACTGGTAGCATGGGTGCTACGCGACCCCCGCAAGCGTGTAATTCCGTTCTCGAAAGTGCTGCAGGGCCAAACGTAGATATTTAGAGAATTTGAGAAACGTAACCCGTGGAGATACGCAGCCCCTACAATCCAGTGAACAGTTAATATCAAGCGTTTGATAAAAATGTGACAAACAGAAATGTATAAATCTGTAAAATTAAAAACATCGTCNGTTCTCGAAAGTGCTGCAGGGCCAAACGTAGATATTTAGAGAATTTGAGAAACGTAACCCGTGGAGATACGCAGCCCCTACAATCCAGATGAACAGTTAATATCAAGCGTTTGATAAAAATGTGACAAACAGAAATGTATAAATCTGTAAAATTAAAAACATCGTTTTCGTCTTTAAATACAAAATGTATTATGTGTTCTTATTCCTACGAGAAAATACGCCACTACTCGAAAGAAAACTGAGCAAAACCCGGACCCGGATAGACCTACAGAGATAATGTACGCAAACGTGCTAATATTGCAAACAGTTAGAAGAACTCTTTTATAAATAAAAATGATAAAAATTTAATTGTTCGGCATTGTAAATATATAGGGCATTGTCAAAGTAAGTACCAAACCGTTGAAATCCTCTCTGTTACCCAAATGTTAATACAATTACACGTAGAGAGCAAGTGTTCAGTTTCTTCAAATGGTTATATAACAAATAACTTGAATTCCATCCTCGTATACATCGGGAAGAATGTGAGCGAAGCAGTCTAGCCATCAGGCAAATCCTTCCACGTCTCAGATTGTGTTCCTCCGCGGCAAAAACTCCAAACACATTCTGGCGGCGCTCAAGAAAATTAACACGAGGCCCTGGCATTCTCGTCTCCCCCTGCCTTTCTTCCCCCTCCCTCATTTGAGGGAGAAGCGAAGCAACACAAAAAAGGAATGGACTCACTCGGTGACGACAAAAAGCTTCTTGGATGCTGCGGCACGAGAACAGGAGAAAGGAAGGGGTAGTTGGTGATTCTTGTATTAAGAAGAACCTGATGGAATATCATAGTTGGTGATCACTGTTGTAGCTCATATCATGAAGAAATACAAAAACTTTTGATTTGTTTGTATTTCTTCACGATAGATATTCATCACAAAAACGTGAATGGTACGGAGTATCTGTAAAATTTAATCAAGAAAAGTACTTCATAAATTTATCACGTGTGGTTAATATTGATGGAACACAAAAACAGAAAACAAATAAAAATTGCGACGATTATGCTTACAGATGTCACCGCTAGAGATCAGTAGTAATGGTGAGAAGACGGTGTAAAAGACTATGATAATCAAGTTAATACTAATTCATCGATAAATCGAGATCATATTCCATAGATAGGTGTAAGCGTCACATACAAAAACAACAACAAAATACAATGTTAAAATAAAAAAAGACGGAAGTAAACAGAACAATTCATTTCGATCTTCGAAGGTTTGGTTTAATCAGTACATGGGGAAAAGCAAAATCAGTCATAATAATAAAATAATATAATAATAATAAATTTGTTGTCAAACAGCAGTAAAAACTGCGTATCACCAAGTGAAGGACAATAAACTAATTTTCATGACATTCATGTACATGTTTAAATATCTGAGTGACGCGTGCGATAAATTCGAGTGCTGCTCTGCTTTTTAGGAAACAAAGGGGCAACGCCATCTTCACAGTTCCTTTCGAATAAATGATTACATGTTGATTCCATTGATTCAATGCAAATTTGTTTGTTAATGAAAATCAGACTAATAAACAAAGTTACCTGTTGGTATCGGAGGTGAAGTTTAGTTACGACCGTAACCTATAGTAGCTATCCCATCCGTGAGGATAACTTTGTCCTTTTTATAATATTTTATTGAATATAAAAATATTTCATTGATATTTAAAACTGATAATAATAATAATAATAAATTTATTGTCAAAAAACTGTACAAACTGCGTATGACCACGTGGAGGGGAAAAACACTAATTTACTCTCCGGAAGCANAAAAAAACTAATTTACTCTCCGGAAGCAAGCAAGGGACCATCCCATCAATTCCGATCAAGGGCCCTAAGGCAGAGGCGGATACAAAAATTTCAGCAAAAGTTCCTAGATAAGATAAAAAGTTAGCTGCGAGTTGATATAGTTTTATTAACGTAAAATCAATAAATTTCTTAATATTTCAGAAGTAATCTTTCTGAAATATAACGCGTAACCAATGATGTGAAGAGATTCAATCTAGTAATATTTTGAATTTGTTTTGGCAAGATTCCTAAATGAATGACCCTCTTTTGCAAAAGGTTAATTGAAGTGAAATATAGAGTGTTGATGAAAAAGAGTTTTCTGTAAAACACGACAGTCACTTAACACTATCGGTGTTCACAAACTCTAGAGTTAGAAATGTAAGAAATAAAATAACTTAGGGTGTTGGATATTTCTTTGGTGAAACTACTGGTGAAGAAGATAAGTGATTACTGTGGCCACATGAAAATGACGTCGAATCGAATCCAGTATATCCTGCTCAGATCGCAGGGTGGTTGGCCATTAGACTACCCGTTCACCTTCCACAGAAGTGATGTACACTATTTTCACACAATCCTATACAGCGTAGTGGTTAGCTTCCCTGTGTTCAGAGTAGGAGTTCCCGTGTGCGATTTCTGGCTCTTCACAACGTGGAAAAATGGGGAGATCATACTCTTTTTATTCTCGTTTTGAATCACTTGCTCAATAGAAGAAGAAGACTGTTTCCAGTGTGGTGACGGTTGTGACAGTTGCGGTGGCGTGTGCCAAGCAGGCGCCGGGGTGGTGCGGCGTGGTGTCGCGCCGCAGTGCGCTGGCGTCGTTGGATGGCGTTGCGAAGCCGCCCATGCGTGTGCGAGCAAAGACGCACTGCGCACACTTCTCCTTCTTTTGTTTCACAGTAGGCAATCGTCCAAATGGCTCTGACACGCGCATGCAAACAGAGTGACTGTACTTTATTCAAATGTGGTTGGTTCATTGTGATCATTTACTCGCTCCGACGAGTGTGTTGCCAACAGGATTCACGTCTTCCCACGGATATGAAACGCTTTAATCATATTCATCCTGCAATACCATTCATGAGTATTAACTCCACCTACAACCTGGCACATCAACTCTGAAATTAATCTCATGAAAAATTTATTTTTAGTTTCTTAGTGTTGTATGTTTGTACGTAAAGAAACTGAAAGAAACTGACACTAATTTTATTTTATGAAAAAAAAATCGAACCATGTTTTTGATGAATAACGAACTTTTTACTGATTTGTGATGCGCCAGGTGTCGGTTTTTTCCTAATACTTCGTGTATTTTAACGAATAAATTTTTCTCAACTCCTATCCAATAAAAAAATAATACACAATTTCTAACAACGGATGTGAAAATATATTGTACATAATATTTAATTGATGTGAAACTTCTAAGGATGCGTTCGATACGAACATCTTGGGGAGCAAACCTGCTTTTCGCGTCTGCATATATGAGCATCACAATAGTGAAATACTGAGTTCTAGATACCCGAACGAGGTACTTGAAAATTATTCTACATCCACTGACTGTGATATAAATAACCATGTAATATCCTTTTAATAACATTCACATGTCTTAGTAACACACATATGCAACACTAAATAAAGATATAAATAAACTTTTTTTTCTTTTTCTCTTGACACGTATTTTAAATCCGTTAGTGATTTGATTAATTATTATTATTTACAGTGTGTGTATCGATTCTAATTCATATATATATATATATATATATATATATATATATATATATATATATATATATATATATATATATATATATA
>NNCF01125898.1:781759-793184 GCA_002313205.1 Laupala kohalensis | reverse complement strand
AAATAAATTTTCGCACATGACGTGTTATTTCAGGAAGGAAAACATTCACGTTCCCTACAGCATATGTAGAGTGTTCTCATGTTTTGCGATGCAAAAAAAAATAGACGGAAGCTCGACTTCCTAGCGTCGTTATCTTAGTAAACATGGCTTCGAAACACAACCGAGATTAAGGTTTCCTCAGGAAGAGGGGACTCACCGAAGAGCTTGGGTTTCCCGGATATAGAAAAAAATGTCCCCTGTCATTCGGAGTTTACACTTGAGTCGTAGCATTGGCACGGTATGTTGATTTTCGGTTACGTTTTTTGAGGAGAAATTATCTTGAGTATGTGAAGAATCTATGACGAAATTAACTGTTGATTATGCTTATTATATTACATTAAGCAACAGTAATCAGTGACGCGATCAAGAAAATGTGTCGTAGTTGTTTTCAAATCGATATTCTTTGCTCAAATAGAAAATGTAACAATAAAAGCAATTTTTAATTTATTTACTTCCAAAGCATTGCCGTACTAATGCTTGGAAACTGACTGCAGCAAACTGTGCCAAGGAGTTATGTTAGAAAGTGTTATCAAAAACAAATTATCGTAAATTCAGTACAAGTTATAGTGCGTTCAGAGGGAAGAAGCTGTTCTACGATTGTGTTTTGAGAAAAAAGTTTTTAAAGAAAGAGAAACTTTAAATTCCCATGATGAAGATGCTGTTGGTGTTGATGGCAACCTGCGTTCTGTGGATCCTCGTTCCCTTAGCCTTGGGTTTCCCCAACGGCACTTCCAAGGTACACCACGTGTGCAAAACCCTGAAACCCCATCATAATGAGAGCGTCCCTCAAACAGGAGCTGCCCCTTACCAAGTGACCGTGGCGAAGGATCGAGTTCCCATCGGAGGACCAGTGCTCGTCTCCCTCGTGTCGAGGACGGGCACGCCCTTCAAGGGATTCATGTTGCAATCGCGTCCTCATCCTCTGAGGAAGCTGACTCCGTTCGGAACCTTCCAGTTGCTGGACGCGTCGCGCTCCAGATTAATGGACTGCGTCATGATCGCCAACGACACAGTTACACACAACAGTCCCGTCCCCAAAACCAACATCTCTTTCAAATGGTTCCCTCCCAAGGGGTTCCATGGTGATGCGTACTTCGAGGCGACTTTCGTTCAATCCTTCGCCGTCTACTGGACGAAACTCGTCAAGAAAGTGAGTATCGGCCGAACTGATGACAGTTCGAGCAATGACATTGTCAATGCTGCTCATGAAACCAATGAAGTTCCGGTTCGGAATTCCTCGCAATTTCAAGACGTGTACAATGGATGTGGTTTTGTAAACCAGTGCTTCGGTATGCCCCAAAATTGCGTGCGAAATGGCACCTGTCACACATTGGTGTCAGTTACGATGCACATCTCCAAATTCGAATTTGAAATCTTTGGAAGTGGTTCGGATTATGTAGCGATAAATTTGACTCGAAAAGACCGTCGAGATAAAAATCTCTCCGTGGAATGTTTTCTCTTAGAACAAGATGTGGTGATAAATAAGGTTCCTCAGTATGATGAACATAATTCAATGTTTCCCAGCAATATTCAGTTGATTCAATCTTCATTTGTGGATGGAAGAATACATTGTGGATTTATTCACAATCACAGCCATGTTGAAATAGTTAATGAGTTCAAAATGGAGAAATATTCTCTTGTATTGACATCTAAAAAGACTGAGACACAAACAAAAGAAACAATACTTTTTGAAGGAGTACTTTTTAACACAACCAGGAACGTGACATCTGTTGCCAATGATCGCACTAGAAAAGAAGAGAAGTTGCCACAAGTAATACAGAGCAAATCATCCGACTTTTTTATGTGGGTTTTCATGATCTTGCGGATGTTGATCCGCCTTATTTAGTTCTTAATCTTCAGAATTCGATATCATATTTCATATATGTTGTTATATTTATTACGTAATGTAAAATACTGTATTCGCGATTACACTGTAAATTGTATTGTCTTAATTCATGAATTATAAACTTAGTTACAAATATATATTTGATTAGAAGCAATGAAACACAATATCCTGCAAATTTGTGATAAAAATCAGTTTATTTTTGAAGGTTTTTCTCTGCATAAGATATTATTCCACCATCAATTATTATTACAATAATTTTGAAGTTTTTCAGTAAATATAAAATATAATTAAGTTAAATTCTGTTTATGAATGTCAGTTTTAGACACTTTCTTGCTATAATTTTATTTATCACGGATTTACCTTCAATATCATGATATAGCCAGTTATTTGTTCTGATAAATCCTGATAAAATCCTCAAGGTTAAATTACAAATATTGATGAAGAGCAATTTTTTTACTCAATTGTAAAAGAGGTTTACCCAAATGAAATTACGGGGTGTTATTATTATTAATTGATGGATAAAACCCTACTAATTAGTTAGTCTTCAATCTAACGTATTTCAACGGAATAATATAACGTCCTCTGACTTGATGTATTATCTCATTATAAGCATTTTTTGTACCAGAAAATACCTATTTCAGAAATGCGTTTGTGTATGTGCTTCATCGTTTTAAACTGCTTTAAAAACCACAGTGCCAAATTTTCGAACTTCTATTTGTATTATCAACGAATTTGTATTAACACTTTGGACCGGTACTCTTAGACAACTTAATCAGTTTTTATCATACATCAATTGCATACACCCAACCATTAAATTTATTTACTACAGAAGCAGAAGACGAACACAGAGCACTCAACTTTTTGAACCTCTCTATTACACTTCTTGACAACCACCACGAGTTTGACATTTTTAGAAAACCCACACACACAGATACGATCACTCAGAACTCCTCACTACATCCACCCACACATAAACATGCAGCGTTCCATGCTATGATACATCGACTGTTCTCCATTCCACTTTCCCCAGAAAAAAAACTTAGAAAGAAGTTTGCACAATAAAAAATATTGCATATAACAATGGTTATGTTACCAGTTTGATAGATGCCATCATAAAGGAAAAAACACACACACAATACACAGAAAACAAATCTTAACACTTTCCCCGCTCCGTAAAGATACCACGACCCCTCGCATTATCATACCTTACATAGGCAATCTTTCTTTAAAGTTAGCAAATTTATTTAAACAACATGGTCTCTACACTTCCTTCCATGCACCTAAGACCCTGAGAAACATCCTCTCCCACACAAAAGACCCTACACCCCCCACGCAATTAAGTGGAGTGTACGCGCTCACATGCTGAGAGTGCAACGCGATGTGGGACAAACTGGACGCAGTTTTGATAAAAGACTACATGAACACATTCACACTTTCAAACACCTCACCGGACATTCGCATTTCGCCACACATCTTATACAAAACGATCACACATTCCACATTCCAAATTTTAGAAATAGAAAATAATTACTGGAAGAAGACCTAAATTAGAAAACATTTATATTAACAATTCACTTAATCCCAACATTTTCACACTCAATCATCACATCCCAGATATTTCCTCCCCCTTGCTAAAATTAGCCATAAAACCACTGAAGCCAGTTACACGGAAAATCTGTGATGTCAATGGAAACTCCTGAGACTTCCTCATATAACCCGACCCTTCAGGAGACAACGGTGCTTTTAGCCACCGCTTGCCAAAGGACCCAGGTATGCCAGTTTTCTCATTTCCTGTTACTATTGCATATTATATTGAAAATTATTAACTTGTCAAAGAAGAAGGGGGTAAATTAATTTTAGAACATTTCAATTTTTTACTTTGTCATTTATATTTCATTTTATATTTTTAAAAAAATTATTAACTTTTTGAAGTTGAAGGGGGTAGATTGTTTTTAGAATGATTATATTTATTTTTTAGTTTATATTTTGTGAAAAAAAATTTGTAGCACTGAAGATGGCCGCCATGCGGCTGAGAAGGCCTCATGCATTAATAAATAAGGACAGAATGACAAAATCTTTTATTACTTGTAATTAACAACGAACTTGATGGATACGTCTGTCACCTTGTCATCGGATATTATAAGCTTGAAAATATTTAATTTTCTTGATTTTATAAAAAATGATTATTTAATTATCCATTTTCATATTTTTATTTAAGTTGATTTTTAGTATAGCCATATGAATATCGTTGACCATGACTTTGACGTGAGTTGATTTAAAAATTTATAGTTATTGTAATATATGCTCATTTTCTTTTATTAGTTTTACATATCTTGACATAGTTGTAAATGTTATCTTGAAAGACTGATCCCGGACGGGATTATTATTGCTTTTTTGTGAAACCTTATATCGGAATTGCTGGGATGGTCCGTAGCTTCCATCGCGAGAGTAAAACATTGTCCTCAACTTAGGGAAACAAAGATTTTGGCTACTTTAAAAATTTTTCTTACCCAGTGTAAGAGTGTTTATACAATATTTATTTATCCAGTACCAGAACCCTATTGACCTGTTCCCTTCAGCTACATCCACACACTATATGGCAGGTCGGAAGTATTTTAAATAATCTTTAACTTCCTGTAATTGTACTATCTATGTTTCTCGCAAACGTGAATATTGACAGTTTCCCAGCAATTGAATTTCATGGATTTTAAAACGTTATTTTGTAGATCGCGAAAATGACATTCTTTGCTTTTAAATTCGCATTGTAACGCGATACAATAAATATTGTTTCATGGGTATGAATAAATTAATAAACAATACGTTTGTGCATTGAACCAAAAAGGCTTTGTCAAGTTTTCTGTTCACCAAAAGAAGTACTTTAAAATGAATTAAGAAATCTTTAAAGTGAAGTAATAAAAACTTAAACATTAATGTCTGTTAATATTTTCGAGATAATCAAATGATATCTCGTTTCCTTCTAACGCAATTTGTTTGTGATCGTAATTCTTTCTATGTAGAGAGTGGGTTAAGTGCACTCGCATATCGCCTTTGCGATGCCGCTGTTCGGGAATTCTTGAGGCAATTTACGAAGCCATTTAGCCATTCGACTGCTTTCGTGCACTTACCGTTCACAAAATTAAAAGCTTTCTTCTTTTATTAATTAAATAATGAATTAAGTGAAAATAGAAGCTTTTATCTTAATGGTATTTTCTTTGCGTATTTAATTTCTCAGATAATTTTATTTCAGTTTGCCAACCTCTTCGTTCAGATTCCTTACTCCTTTTTTTAATATTGAACCTTTTTGTGAGATGCGGATAATTAGTTTATGGGTATTATGCTGAAGAGTATGGTAACTTCATGTTAAAGACTTATTTGAAAGGATTTATTTTTCTTCTAAAATCAGTTATTTCTTAATTTGAGGAAATTTAAAAATAACTTTTTTATGGATTAAATTATTTTTTTCTCCATTACTGCCAATGTATTTTACTAAGTGTGAACCCTCACTTATCAAGTACAATGAATCTTTTCACTGGAAAACTATTTTTCTCATACTTCTCGATCAATAGATCTACGTTGAAGTGTGATATTGTATTGTATAATAATGAAAATATTATTGACTGAAATGCATTATTGTGAACCGTCTTCCACTTTTTACTAATCATGGGGTGATTCTTTCTTCAAACACCCCTTACCTTTCAAGTGACGCTAATGTATTTCTTTTTTTTTTTATTCGTAAATTTTCACGCCTTTAAACAACGTTTCCAATTAGTTGGTATGATATTTGTATGTGAATTGTAATAGCAGCTACAATTAACATCGAGTAGTTATTAAATATTTTTATCGTTTGCATTTATTCACACTTATCAAAGACATAAAGTTTTTAAAATGTTGTTTTGACTTATTTCACTTTTTATATTCTGAAAGTTTGGTTACTTTTGATTGGTTCCGAAGCATAATACGTTTGCTTAATTAGCAAACTATGCGCAGCGGGAAACGTGTATACTTCTGATTTACCAACAATTCAGAATACAATGCGCTGTTAATTTATAACTGTGAGATAAGTGATACACAAAACATATATTTGTACATCAGCGTCTTATACATTAGCTGAATTACCGCGACTTGACTCACTTCAAGTATTGATGTCATTATTCAATCCCAATTGACATGTACAATTATCATACCAATAGTGAATCATTCCACGCTTAGTAAATAAAGAGATTGGCCAGCAATAAATCGAATTGCGTGTTGCGAAAATCGTCGTGTCCCAAGTTCTTTTTTTTTCTTTTGTGTGGTTGTATGGTGATAAGACAGTTCCATTGGAGTTTGTCTGGAATATAGCAGTTTACAAATTGCGTTTCGTACCCCTTCACGATGAAGCAATCGTGTGTCTTTGCATCTTACTAAATCCGATTTTGCGTCGGTCTGCGTCGTACACTGGGGCACTGGTGCTGTAGGATTGCAGGTCTGAGCAAATCGCCACCTCCAACGCTTTACAAATGAAACAACAACATTACGATCATTAAACAAGCGCGGGGATCGGAGTGCGCTAATTATGTGAACTCGGTGACCGCCTAGGAGAAACCACAGACTGCACCCAAGTGCACGACGAGGGGAGGCCCATTAATACGAGTATTAGTGCAACCTTCGGAGCTTATGCAATTTGGTCGAGTTTCATAGGCGCCTGAGGAGCCATAGCTTTGCTTCGGGCCAAATCATCGCTCCTGTCGCTTTAATACGCAGCTGTCGTCATTGGGTGTGTTTAGTGATGATGCTTCATGAGTGTATATGCATTGGGTACAGACGCTTCGGCGCTTATCTGCGCGTTTGCCGATTGAATGCCACTTCGCTTTAGGACTTTCTATGATCGTCGTCTATTAATGAGTGAACTGTGAATCGATTCATGTACATAATTGCTGCTGTGTCTTTGGATTTTACGGGATTCATGACAATACAATCTTTTATTTTCTTTTTAATGAGATCCACGCGTGAACATCCTACCATCCAATCAACGTTAATGACTACGATGTGGGAGAATAAAACAAATTATTTGACAAAAATGATTTAAAACTTAAATTACTTCATGTGCTTTTGTACGCGCTTCAGACGTGTCTAAACGTGTTACGTGAAAAGTAAAATTTACCATCATAGTTACGAAATTCTCATTGAAATGCCTTTCTTCGTATTTTTTGTATTCTAATGAACCGTGCATTAGACAATACGAAATTTGAAATGACTGCAGCAGTAGCATAATAATAGTTTTAAATTTGACCATAGCAGTTGTGTAATAATAGTTTCATAATGAACATTGCAGAAGCATCGTTTCTGATACGGTCGTCAAAATTCATCCCAAAGTTACGAAAGATTTTCTCTTCAACATTGCTATGAAAGAAGGAAATGAGACATTTTAATGTGATGTGTTTTTTTTATTGGGGCTTTAGGGCTCACCAACATCGAAGGTGTTAGAGCCTTTGAAGGTGGGAAAAAATGCAGTTTCGCACCATAGGGAAGAGCCGACGTGACTCTTTCCCGTGTGTGGGACTCGCCGAATACCTCGACCATACCCACTAAAAAATCCCTCCTGTAATCAACAAGTATTTAAATAAATTTATGATACGAAAGGAAAGAGAACAGTTGCCCAATGAATTATATCATAAATGAAATAAATTCTGAAAACTATAATTTTTAAACAAAGAAAACGGAAGAAGAGGAATAGGAAATGTGGTGTGATCCCAAGGTGTTTGGCAAAAACTGAACCCGACAGAGAACATTTTAAATGTTAAACTTTTGTATATATCTTAGACTTAAAGATTTACCCTCAAAATAGCCAATGATGTAAAGGAAGTTCAATGTGAAAAATATGTTCCACTCTTACATTACATATGGAGTGATGGTGTGAGTACGACCTCTCCTGCGAAAGGTGTGGATATTGTGAATGAGAAGTCGTTTATTTTTCACGAGAATCACACATCTTTATGGGCATTTACACATCTGTAGTTCAGAAAACACATTTCAAAATATGGTTTCGTGTAGAAATTGAAAAGTCCTAGACTTTAATTGTTCTCATTTTTCTTGTTTCGTTTTCATTTATTGATAATGATATTGTCAATGATCATGTTTTGAAATATTAAACGTCATTTGCACTTCAGCCATGAAAGAGACGCAACAACCATGTGAGATATGTGGATCAGAATACGACAGTATATTTAGCTGTTTAGTTAATAATACACATGCACATTGTTAATAATGAAATTTAAGAGATGAACGGTGCTAGGTTTCATGGCAACAAGGATATCATTTACAGGATCCGATTCTCTTCTGGAGTAATGTATACTGAGGAAGTAGAGTGGTATAGTTGCAAAAATGAGTTGATTGCTTTTCCTTTAAAGGAAATAAAGTCAATTGAAAGAGTTAGAGGGAATTTCTTGTGTGCACATCATATTTCATCACGTATTAATTTAGCAAGTTAAAAAATCCTGGCAGCAACGGCGCCTACCACATGTTGCCTTTGTAGAACGCCCAATTAGACGTTTCATGCCACGCAATTTTTTCCCCGGCACATCCAACCGGAGGCCGGCAATTTTTTTTATATTAGCTCTCGGCCGAGAGACGCGTATAGCATTCCCCAACCACGTTAGCGGATTTAGATTGCAGCTGATTCCATTACATCTGTCCACAAAGGGTTCTTTCTGAACGGTACATCATGTAATGCTCTTTTCTTGGTTATAAATGTACTCGTGACTTTTATGAGCACGTTTGTAGTTCTGCTCTGAGGGTTTTGTAAACTGGATTGTGGAGCGGGTTGTTTCAGAGTGGTTGACCGATATGGAGGCTGGTGGCGTCCATTCTCGAATGCAAAGGTAGTGGCTTCATTTTGCTGTCTTTCTTGCTCGCTGTTACACAGAAGATTAATAGTGATCATTATTCACAAGTCATCAGCAAGAATTAGAGACAAAATGTATCATGACGTTCCAATGTGGCGAAAGAAATTGACAGTGTGGTTAACTAGAATTACTGGCGAGAAGTCTTGGTTAAAACCACTGTTAGACCCGTTTCACACTTGCCCATCATTGTTTGACAAGGCGCAACGATACATCTTGCCCTATCACATTTGACGACACGTATAACAAAACGTCATTGAATAGTATTTGGTCTATGAATTTGGCCGGGGACAAGGGGAACCAATAAGAACACTTAATCTGGGAAGAACCAATGG
This sequence comes from Laupala kohalensis, assembly GCA_002313205.1. NCBI lineage: Eukaryota > Metazoa > Arthropoda > Insecta > Orthoptera > Trigonidiidae > Laupala > Laupala kohalensis. Next base: position 784,083 of record NNCF01125898.1, on the reverse strand, counting down.
AAACGGTTCCAAGCCTTTTTCGTCTCGCATACTTATCTACACCCTTCCTTTTTACCCTATTGGTTATCGACGTCGCATCATAAAGTTGGGAAAGTATGAAATTACTTCGATATACATCAGAGTAAACATGTTATGTGATAATTATTTGATTATTTCTCGCTTAACCCTCATATCTCGGGATGGAGTGAATTCTTACCGCATCACCTATGATAAGCTGTGTAGCTGAGAGAATATTTTAGCTATCATGATCAAATCAAATCATATGACTATTGTCGTGAAACTTTCAGGAATTTAATTAAAGCTTTTTTGTACAAATAAAATTCCAATTTTCTAGAATTTAAGGTAACAAGTCGAGATCACACTCGGTTCCTTGTATTATAAAAATTCCACATCAGCTGCATTAATTTTCTGTGTATCGAATTACAAATTGTACTCTATTGGAATGAAAAACCACCTATGTCATTTCGATTTTTTCGTTTTATCCGATTTATATTTAGAATTTGTGAGTTTCAAGAATTTTAATATACGTTAATCTTCATGAATGTAATAAATTCCAGGAAAAATAAAAAGGAAAACCTTTCTATTTTCATTTATTTTCTTTTTTGTATTAAACTTTTATGCATTCTTTTGTGAACCTCAGTTCAGTAAACGCTTGTGTAATGTATGGATAGAATATCAGAATGAAACCATAGAATCGCACTAATCCTAGAACTGCGACAAATCATCTCTGACCATAAACCACGTGGACAAGACTGTCATATAGTCACATGTATCTAAAATATGATGTTACGTTAGGAAATACTGAAATCATAGCGTAAGAAAATGATAAAAAATAATTATTGTGGTATTAAAAGGGCTGTGATGAGAATTTACCGCATTCGAGCTTAACCCTCCGATAGTCGCGCAGCCGCTCTGAATGGCAAAAGTGATAAACCTATGATTTAGGATGATTCTGGGAACTTGGTGAGCTGCTTCTCCTAATTATGCTTTGTTCATTACACCGCCGCTATGCTGCTCCAAATAAACGATTGTTTTTTTTTTCATTGTTAGTTGTCTTTTACCGTTTGAAAAGCGAATCGCGATTAATGCCGCACTTTGTGCAGAACGCGCCCACTCACGTTTGTATATTTCACATCACTTGTGACGTACTACTTGCCATGTAAGTATTATTTACATATTATTTCTCAATGTATTCATTATTATCAAACTTTTCTTATCAATCTAATCTTTCCTATTACATTTCGAAGAAATGAGTCTATACGTTGATGTTTTGTAGGTTATTTTTGTTTATTACGATTTTTCAGTTATGTACCTAAAAGAGTAAATTTTTTTAAGATTTGGACTGTATGAGATTATTTTTTGAACTACTTTATAATATAATGGAATAAAATAAAACTATTTTGTTTCTTTTCAGCTCAATGCTATGCTGACTTTCTTTGCTAGATTAGGATACTAAGTCCCCAGTCAATTTAAGTACGTTGTGAATAGAAAGAACAAATGTCCAGAAAATAACAGTAATATGAGCATGTAACTTGCTCATATTATTTTGAGACCTCAACAATTCATTTTTCCCATATGTTTGCTAGGTTAATTTTTGTGTATTCCACAGTATATTTTCAAATTATTTCATAATTCTATGTCTCCTGAATTTTTATAATAATCATAATTTGTGATGAAAGTTACTTGAATATAGTATACATATTTATTAGTTTGAGTTATACTACCATTTATAATTATAAACGCTTATTTGCAAACCGGAAATCGGAATAAGATAAAAGTCTACACTGGCTCCACTGAGTGCGGCACGCGCCCAACGCTGGGTTAAACATTTCATAGAGTACCCGTTCCTACAGTTGAGAGAATTGCGAACAATCGATTCAGCAGCCGGGTTTTGCTGTATTCGTTAATTTGTGATGGAGTAAGAGAACGCTCGAAACATTTGGCACTCGAGACAGCTGGCCACGCAACGACACACTTAAGCGCTATTTAAACTGCTCGCTAATTGTGTGTGATTCTAATTGAAGAAACTTTTCTTTTATCATTCATTCCATCGTGTTGTTTTGATGTTTTGTTTTCTTCTCGAGGATGGGCGAGAAAATCCAATTAGGCGAGACTTACATGTCAAACGTCCCATTTTCATTGTCAGCTGTTATACACCTCTTACGTATGTCAAAAGAAGTTCTTACCGTTTAACAATGCGAGATCTTTGTATCGCTGCGTAACATTACTGCAATAGGAAAATGAGAATTGATAAAGAACTGGGATGCAATAAATGTAATTTTTAAGTATATTTAAATTTTATAACGTTTTTGTTTCATGTTTAG
>NNCF01125898.1:748807-772237 GCA_002313205.1 Laupala kohalensis | reverse complement strand
TTTAATTTCGTTTATTTTTTCTCGAAATTTATTCTTTTCTTTATTTTCGATTTTTAGAATGCTTTCATACAATTCTTTTTTCTTATATTTTGATTTATCTTTGGATCTATTGTAACTCAGGAGGGTTTTTAGTGGGTAGGGTTGAATCATTCGACGAGTCCCACACGCGGGGGGAGTCATGTTGGCTCTCCTTAGTGCGTAACTGCATTTTCCCTACCTCTACAAGTTTTTCGGGCTCCAATGACCTTTAATGTCGACATGAGCCGTAAAGCCCCACTTTAAAAAATTAAAAAAAATAAAAGAATAATGACTCGGTGTTTAGGTACCGGGTTTATGATAATAAAGTTAAGAGAGAAGAAGCGTCATGACGGCATATGGATTGTTACAAACACCAGGAAAGTGAAACGTATGTGAGGCGAATTTGGCGGAGGTACTGATCCAAGTTCAGGCAGATCGGAAGGTTCACAAGGGTGTCTATGGAATATGATCTGATTGTAAGTTGAGGTTACTTTGTGAGAGAGTCAGGGGTGTCTTTTCGGTGGGTGGTGAGCAGTAAGCGCTCGAAATTAATAATGAAGTGTTCCACCCACTCGGCTTGCTATAAGCCTACTGCTCCTCGGCTTTCGGCATAGGCTTTCCTGTCCTCCAATTACTGGTATCAGATTTTTCGGCCATCTGTGTACCACCGCGTTGTGAAATCAAAAACTCACGTTTCGGATATATTGTGAGTCAACATCGGAATGGCTGAAATGGCAAACACACTAAGGGGCAAAACCCAATTGGTCAAGAAATAAATCTGAGTATTAGTGGAACATAATTCATTTTCATTACATTTCATGGATGTTGCATTAGACAGACATTTTATGCAAGTATTATTCAAGAAAAGAAACATTTCATTTTCAACTGATTAAGTGAGATGGCCCTCTTGATTTGGATCACTTATGAGGAAGTGTCACTGGGATCTCATTGATTGTACGTAAGATACTGAGTTAATTTGTGTTATGCCAGAAGCTTTTGATATGCATAATTAGTTCTGATAGAAATATTTAAAATTGTCTTTGTTTTCTAGTCAATAATGGTGAACTGGATGAGTAGAATACTCATCATTATGTGCTTATCAATTTGACGTAAATTTATCTAAATAACGTTTTAACATTGAGATATCGATTGAAGTTCGATCATCTTCTATTTAATAATAATATTTATTTTATAGAAGCTAAATTTTAAAAAAATAGAAGTACTTGCAACATTGAATTTAGCAATACCTGACAATGGAAACATTGTTTAAACAAATTACACATAAGCAAATAATATATGAGAATAGCAAATAACATAGAATAAAGAATATTTTCGGAAATAAATATCCACATAACCTAAATGAAAGAGATAAAATTGTTGTTTGGTTTTAAATTCGCGAATTATCGTGTATGAGGGAGTCATATCACCGCAAAGATACTGGTGTTCCTTGCAACAATAGACTCTTATATTTCGTGATAGCACCTCGAGCCTTTAAGGCATCAAATGGAAACGCAGTTTGATGGAATGTGGATTGCACCCCAAGGATCACTGTTGGGGTGCAGTCTTACGATGCTGTACACGATGGTCGGGATGATCAGGGTCGTCCGTGTCTTAACCATCCTTTTGGGTATAAGAGTCATTACGTTTCCGTTGGGGACAAATTTTACTGATGATAAAATAAGTCTCCCAAACTCAACATGTAATCAATAATTTTGGTCGATTTTTGTGTTCTTTTACTTCACTGAAACCAAACTATTAAAATCAACCTTATTGATTTTGAGCAGTATTTAATTCTTGACTTTAACTAATGTTTTTTTTTATATTGAGGGTCAGTGGGTCTATTCCTTAGCTTCAATTATTGATTATGTTGGCACGTGTGATCTTACAACCTAGGATTTCGAATTGATTATCAAATAAAAAATTGGGGATGCAGGGATTTGGTTTTGTATGTATCTCTTTGAATAGGAAAAAATAATAATAATAATAATCGTAAAATTAAAATATTTAATATTATAAAGACATTGCCAGAATCGTTGCTCTTCGTTTTTTCTTGCCCTCAGTTTACAATAAATAGTATTCACATTATTGATAAAATTGCACCAATATAAATTCATAAAGAATTTATGACTGAAACTTCCAGAAGCGATTGGTAAGTGCTACGATACCCTTTCCTCTGACCCAGATTTGAAATCCCTGATTCTGTAAGATGTGCTGCCTAGTTTCTCTTCTCTCTCTCCGTGCATTCGCCTGCAGCGGCGGGGGCATCGCGTGTAGTTTCCTTGTTCTGTTGTGAACGCGTCCATCAAAAGTCTCTCTCTCTCCTCTCTACCTCTCTGTCTGTGAGCTCCTGCCGCGTTCATTCTGCATTCTGCGCTCGTATAAATAGTCGGCGTGCTTGCGGCGTCGTTAAGTCACACGTGGACGACACGTGGAGAGGCGGGTCCATTGTGAGACAACGCCGACCACAATGCGGGGCGCCCGCGGCCGCTCTTCGAAATAGCACCCGACGACAGTGGCGCCGACGACGACCGGAGGAAGCGCCGCGCCTGCGGCTGGGGCTGTCTTTTGTCTCGCTTTCCCACCGCGCACGAGAATAGTGGGGTGTGCAGTAGTTGCTGTAGCTCTACCTCGAAACGAAGAGAGTAGTAATAGTGCAATCGATGATCTCTTTATAGCGATGAACTAGTTTTCTTTTATATCGGGATGGTCGGAAGGAGAACGGGACGGGAAGCAGCCTTAGCTCTGCAGGATACAATGCGTGTATGTGCTTTAGGACGGCGAGTGGAGGAGGATCTATGACTGCAATGGTGGGAACAAACACTGGAAACCAAGGAGGCGGACATATACCCCTTGGGGAATATTTACGGAACTGCTTCGAAAGCTACAATGCTCCTATTGTGCAGGAAATACCATACTGCAGTCGCAACAGTGTTGCTATGTTGGTGGTTCCTCTTTCAGATCCGGTTGTCCGATTATATCTTTGACTTATAAAAAATGACATTGATGAGAACTTGTTTTTTTAAAAAAGTTTTAATTTCGTTCCAAATAATGTACGAAATATTTAAGGTGATGCCAGAAATCAATAATCCACGTTTATTAAATTAAAAGCAACACTTTGCCGTAGCCCAAGAGTGATATTACTCTTTGTGTTTTTTTTTTCTTTTTTTTTCCAAAGGTGGTTTTCAGGAATGTTGTAATTTTTCGATTCAACAAAAACCTAAGCTATTGAAGTACTTTGATGTGCGTAATACCTCAAAAACGTATTTACCTCCGGATTCTAAATTCCTAAGATTTCACCCTTGATTTTAAGATAATGAATTTCATTTAATTCTCCTTTCTCAGTAATTATTCCGACACCTTATAGCTACATAGAAGACCTGCAATAATAATAATAATAATAATAATGTTCTTTGTTTCAAGACAGTTCAATAGTTTACTTATCTCGTGCCTTCAATCTTCATATAGATATTTGGTTTGATATTGTTATATGAAAAACACTGAAAAATACTTATCGATAGAGAATGCTACCGATATGTTTTGGGAGAGCATTGAAGATGTGGACCATCTTTTATGTGATTTCCCTTTGTGTGTGGAGAGATAAGAGCTCATATGTACAGGTGTGGGGTAAATTACATGTATTGAATTTAAGAGAAGGGAAAGTTGATCAAAAATGAGGGGAAATTTCAACTGCTTTGGAAATAATTTGTTAAGATGATAACAATAAGAAATGAAATACCGTGTTATGACGTCGTTAAGATCATGGTAATCCCAACAAACAGTTATCACGATCATATAGGGACGTTAGTGGTAGCATCTTGTCGTTCCCAACGCACTACTGATCAGAGGAGCACGGGTTTGGTCACCTACTAAGCTGGGAGTTGTCCTACCAACACACAATTGTCGGTTCAGTACCTAACATTCCCCAACAACTCACGTTTTATGTATTTTTATTTCTTTCGTGTGTGCTTTTTATGATGAACGAGGTTCCGGATCTTCCACCTAACCTCATAATTTGAGCGAAGAAATCGGACCGGAAAGATATTGTGTTTCTGGGAAATTAAAGGTACTAAACGGCATTCGTCTGGAGAGTCTGATGCAAACCCCAGTTGTAAACCTCGTGTAGTTCGGTCGAGCGGGAGATGTAATTCGCACTTTTGCTCTCGTTTGTATATAGAGAGCGAAGAATGTACCATTATCTCATGGTTGTCGGTCCAATATGTCTCCTTCACAATACCTTCACCCGAATTATGTGGTCAGGTGAAAAAAGTAGACCTGATTGCCTGAAAATTCCCGCATCGGAAAATTATTAATAAATAAATATATTATAAAATGTAAATAAGTGGCGGCAGGATATGTCCTTGCATATCGTCAGCGTGTGCCCAGTGTGTTGGGAGCTTTCGCACGCGTCCCGCGGACAGCGCTTGGCACGCCTCTCCCTTTCTGCGAATAGCTCATCGAGACGCGCAGTCCGACTCGAGCCTCTGCACCGCGGGGTACGCGATGCTGCCCGCGTCTCTGGAGCCTTCAACCGTTCCTGGTGCCGCGTGCGCGTCGTCCACCGTCGTTTGTCAGTGTCATGGCGTCGGTCGCGCTTGACAGCTGACTGCGTCCGGCTGGCCGCATTTTTCGCCAAAGCGGGTGACACACCTCCGAGGTCGGGACTCGGAGCGGGTGCGTTGCAGGGAATCGAGGAAGTAAGTGCGGGGTGGCATGTGTCGTGTGTCGTTTTTACAGTTCAACATCGTTCATTGGACCCTCGCTAATCCGGACCAGTTTCATTTTCTAACTACGATTTTCTCTTTTACATAGTTGCTCCTCTGTTTAATAGAGGTTTGAAACATGGCAATTTGTATGTGTTCTATGTTGCAAAAAAATTTGATTGCGTTATTACTTAATTCAGTATATTTTTATTTGGATTAAATGTTACATTTGGTGATACAAAATTAAATAATTTACTGCCTTATTGGGTAAAGTTGTAATAGGAAAAAGGGCCAGGTGCTTGTACATCTATTTTTGTGATATGATTCACCAACTACACGTGTATTTTAAAAGTAATTTTGTAGCATAATTTTCGCATAAAATACATAGAAAATGTTTTGTCAACAGTACTTATTTCTGTTATCTCTTTCCTAAATCATTTGAAACTTTATTACTAGAATCACTGACGGTTCCATTTATTCTAGATTGATAAGATTTTACTGTATTCACAAATAATTTTTATTGCTAGTTAGGAGAAAATAGGTTCTGTGATTCGACACAAAAGTAGTTTTAATCATTACTAACATATTGTTTGTGCTGTTTCAGAATAGCTGAACAAACACAGAAAAACGTCCCTTTGCACTTAAACATTAGTGCACGAACTTGATAATTTGAGTAATCACAATATTATCATTAGATGGTCTAATTAATTGATTGCAAAAAATATTTAAATTTTTCTCACAACTGATTGCTTCAATCCGTATTTATTTGATACATATTAATAATGCTCTCATTTAATCATTTTCTGCAATGTCTCTCTTTTCCCTTCCCACTTGTTCCCGTTCCTTGCTACGCAGCTGATGATTTTGGCACGAGTGGTTGTCCCACATCTATTGACCTTCTTAGATTGAACAAAAGTTCAAAAGTGACATTAAAATATGCGTGAAGTGAATAACATATCACCGAACAGTTTAGGATATTAGAAAGGTTTTGGAAATAGTATGCAAGTGTTATACTTTTTCTCCTAGAGATATTAATTTCAATATTCAGGTTATGGTCGCTTATAAATGTTGAGAAGTTCTACAAGAAATGTTTTATGCATTTAGAAACAGCGATACGTCAAGTTCGTTCGTTCGTGCGTATTTGTGTGAGTCAATTCTATTTTGTGACGTAGTGTAAGATATTTACACATTTTAAACGGTACCTTTTAATAAAAAATGATTATTTCTTTAAATTGTCACACATTATTAATGATTGAACGATCGTTAAGGTATGGATTCCCAGATAGTCGGTATCATCTCTTATTGAACTTGTCATCTATTGCCGTCTTTGCTGACTCTGACTCCATAACCAACCATCTCGCCTTCTATTGTCGACATACCTTGACACTGGTATCTTAAATGAACGTGATGTATACAGAAGAAAAATGACATGGTCCCAATGAACCAGCATCAACAGACTGTTCAAATTGGGATATTATTGTTTACTTCAATTCAAAAAGTCAAACTATCCCATGGGGTTCGCGGAGAGTGGAGCTCCACAACTATTTGACCTCGGTACTAGGAAGAGTACATGTGGTCAGAATCTCGCTCCGACCGGTTTGGCCCCAGGATAGACCCTGGTACTCATTTTACAGCAGGCTGAGTAGGCCTGGGAGTCAGTCTGGTTTGCACCCCGGCCATCCAGCCAGCAGCTCAGCGCTCTACCCACTGAGCCACGCTGACTCCGTTTACTTCAATTATGCTTCTAAAATCATTTTTAATCAATCAATGAAGAAACAACTTATTACAACTTTTGAACCTTGAGAAATGCCCCATAAGGCCAATATTATGAAGTAACTCGTCGTGATTATTTTAAGCAATGTGAATAATTATTCCATAATTTATCATTAGACAAATTTCTTATCAATACTGAAAAAGTTTGAATGAAGTTCCATAAAGCGTGGCGTGAATGACTGGAGTCCCGCGTTCACTCCAACTGCACCACAAGGCATCAGAACCGAGTTCCACGCACGCGCTCGAAAGCAACTAAAAAAAAAATAGTTAAAAGAAAATTGAAGTTTCAACTCAACGGAGCATGAAACTTCGCCCAAGTTCGAAGACTCGGCGTTCCGTTGCCGCGTGTACCGCAATCTCTTAGCAGTTTGCGAGTTTCAAATATAATCGCCAGCGGAGTCAGAGGTGACGGGTGGCAAAAGCCGCTGAAGGAAATGATTGTGGGGACAGCAGCGAACGCCCTAATCATCTATTAAGGGAGCGCGCGGCGCAACTTTTATTCCTAATTAGCGACGCGGATTTCCAGTCTCCGTTTTTTTTCTCTCTCTCTCTTTTTGGAGACTGTATAATGGAGTTGTAGAAGACTTCGTTCAGAGTCAAGTGAGGTGCGCATTATGAGGGTGGAAGGGATTTGCCGCAAGCGAATGAGGCCAAATTGTGGATCTTTTCTGCCTCGTTTGATGACGTCGTTCCGCAGTTTGCCTTCCCCGAATATTAAAGTACTAATATAGAAAATGTAGATTAATTGTATTTAATAATCAACCTTTCTTTGGTAAATTATTTTGTCTTTATAAGTTTGATATATCAGGAGTTTCCAGACAGTTATTAAGTGTAACAGTGGTCGACATAAAACATATATTCTCAAATGTGTAAAAATTATCTCTACGTTTTTATTGAATTTCACATATTACATCTTTACATTTGATTGTAAAATGTTAAGAGTAACAAATAATTTAACATTTGAAATGTAACATATAGTCATGTAATCATGCCAAGAACGTATTTGTAGTAAAGCTGCTGATTTCTGAAACGAGAAGAAATATTGTGAAACGTCTCGAGATTGAAATTAAGTCTTTTAAATTATCAACATTTACGTCCAAAAACCGAGATGACATCTCAATTGATGAGACATACTTAAGAGAAAATTAGGAAAATCATTTTAAATTTTGCAAAATCCGTTCTTAGTGAGATCAGACAATGTAAAAGCAACATCCTGACAAATTTTTCAATTCCTATACTTACTATTTAGGTTGATAAATGATTGCTTCTTTTATTAAGTCCTTCAGTCGTTTAACTCATTTCGTTGTTTAGTTACTAAGTCTAATTCAGTCGGACAGTCAGAGAGTAATGTATTTAGAAGTCAAATATGAATGTAAAATATCATGAGGTTGTTTAATAAATGCATAAACTTCATTTATTAAAATTAATAATTACTTGACAACAAAGGAATCTTTTTATTGATGATTTGATGAGATACAATCTGGTGAAATCTCATTATATCGTTTGGAACATACTGGATGAGAGGACTCTTTTTACCAGAAAGTTGACATGCTATATGGCAATGAATATGATCTTTACACAGTTGTCTAAAAAGAGTTTCTTATATAACATGAATGACCCTTCTGTTATTCAATTTTAACAAATTCTTTGANCACAGTTGTCTAAAAAGAGTTTCTTATATAACATGAATGACCCTTCTGTTATTCAATTTTAACAAATTCTTTGAAATGTGCTGTTTTCGAAAATGTGAAAAACTTTGAAATAAAGTTTGAAAGTGAGAAGTCACACAAGGAATTAACATCACATTATTTTATTGGGAGTATAGGGCTCGCCAACGTCTTAGTCATTAGAGCATCACACTTACGATTGTCAATGCATCGCCAACAACATATATTGTTGAAAATGTTTTTCGAGAATTGAAAAAATAAATTTGGAAACATTACTTAGAAACATTACTCGGAAACATTAATTGTGGAGCGTTAACAACATTATCATTCTTTGAAACATTAATCATTGAAAAAAAATGCAAAAAACAACAACAAAAAGTACAAAAAACACAGGTATACAAAAAATTAAAATTGATTTGACCCCACGACTAGACTTATGTCTTTGTGTATTTTGAGGCACTAAATCTGAATGTGAATTCAGAATCACCCCTTCTTTTTTATTTTTTGTGTTCCTGTTGTTGATGAGTACATTTTGACTCCTAATTGAATAAAAGCAGATATTTGGGATAAAGTTATATAAAAAACTTTTGAATCTTCTTCGAATAGAGATTTTTTCCTATAATAACATTGAATAATTCATTCAGTAATAAAGTTGAAACGGGCGTGGAGTTGTTCATGACGTTCACGAAACACTTTATCAACCACAAATATATCTATAAACAAGTATATCACCTTTTTTTGTACATACCTCACCTCCAAAATGTTTTTATATTATTAGATTGAATATTTTAGACTTTTTTTAACGATTTTTACTTGAAAAAGTAAGAAAATATGTATAAGTCATCTATTTATGCCCATTTTTAAATATGCTCTAATGAAACTTATTATACGACGTTAATTGGTCTGTTCACAATATTTTTAGTGCGATGTAGAACAAGAAATATGGTGAACTGCCCAATAAAGACCGTATAATTTATTCATAGAAGTATTTTATAACAGCACTTCAAACATGAATTTCTCGGTCTTGTTGTTCATTTGTAAGGGATTACTCCGAGGAACATAATCTCAGCGGATGGATAGCAATGAGCAATATTTCTTTTGTGCTGCGTAAGCGGAATCTGGCCGCAATATCTGGGTCTCCGAATCCTCATCTCATAACCCTCAAGGGAATAGTTGGCACGTTCTCAGAATGGAGGAGGGTATTTCATGACGTCATGGACCTTCCTCATCATGCTCGTCCCTAGACCTCCGCTCACGCCTTCCGGTCCTTGGCCTTTTCCTTAATACTCACGTCCAACCACTTTGACTTCACATCAACAGCAGTATTTGTTTGTTTAAGACGGAGGAGACATTCCGTTTATTCTATAAGCAGATAATTATTTTGAAGGTCTAATTTATTCGTTCGTGATTTTTTTGAGAATAAATAAATTTTACGAGTGATAAATGTTGAGTCATTTACCATTTCTGGTAAGACTCTTTTGAGTCAATATTTACGAAAACTATACAATTTCGCTAATACTATGTAGTTCTCAATGCCCAATCACTGTTTGCACAATTGTACTTCATCTGAATTCCAAACGGAAACTGACTGAAGCGCTCCCAAACCTTCTAGAAACATTTTAATATATAAATGGTTTATATATTTTTTATATTCTATTTCTTATACATTAAGAAAACGGAAAGAATAAAGACATTTCCTTTTATATATAAAGCTGGATAAATCTGTGTATTACCGATGGCTCATGTAAAGGTTCTTAGTTCTGTTGTGTTACGAGCGAAATGTCCCCGAAATTACAAGACCAGTAGTATTATATTTGCAAAAATTGCAATAAGTAAGTTCTGTTTAAATTGACATGTATCTCGGTACGAATGTTCTCTATTTATTTGTTAAATATAGATGAAATATAGTAATTAAAATTTTCATACAATAGATTATTCAGTTTTTTATTATATGAAAACAACAAAGGATTTTGAAATTAATTAACATTTAATCACTTTTCATGACATAAAAAATTATCTGAAGAGAAATAAAGGTTTAAAAATGAAAAAGAGCTGTAACCTTTCGTATATAATTCAAGTGGAATGTTTTGGAAGTTGAGTGTTTTGGAATGCTAATCAAAGACGGTGCATACGAAATTATAATTTCAAAAGATTAAAACACACGGCAGATTTATCATTGATTCAGTTAATTTCCTATTTCATAACTGTAGATTTTCAAAAGAAATTGCTCACAATATGAGGGTAACCTTGGACTGCACTATAGGTTTGGAAAATCAGTGCTGCAATTTTTCTTCGAATTAATTCTGTGCGTTGGAGTATATATTTTATTTTAAAGTAAATGAGTTTATAGAGTGGTTCAATTGGGATTATTAAACGAACAGGACAGAATTTACAAATGAGCATCTGATTAGTGTCACCATTTTCTATGAGTTCGACAGATGGTTCTTTTAAACAAATAAAAAATTTAAAATTCTAGAAAGAGAATTCTCTTTTAATTGAAAATAATCTTGCGGTAGAGGCGGATTTATATATTAGTCCTCTAGGTTGAGGTACAGTGGTGGCAGCATTTGGGACGACAGTGTTATTAGTACTGTAGTTATTATTCATCTCGAATTTTGTATGATTTTATTACCAAAATTTTCGGAATAATTTCAAGAACTGTGAAGGTTTCGTATTAGTTTAAAATCTTTCTCGTTTGATCAATTAGAATTAAAATGTGTTGAATACTCTGTAGATAGAATAACAAGTAGCTAACCATTTTTGTTCGCATTTTTGGAGGGGACATACGTCATGATTTTGCTTCGAAGCGCTGCAATGTTTAATCCGGTTTTGACTTTGGACTCTTTGATCGATATTGATGGGAAGGTCCATTGCTAGCAACCGAAGAGAACATTAACGCACTGTTCTTAACGAGGTCATTCGTAGTTTGTATATGCTTTTTGGACAGTAAATTTGCTTTGAAATACCAACGTCGTTAAGACTACATAATAGAATAACGTTTACGTATTGAAGTGAATGTAATGGATATTGTCGTTTGAAACAGTTTCATCGTGAGGTATGAGAAATGCCGTGTGTCGTCATTAGTGTAACACGCGAGCCATCACGTCGCGCCGTGTCACGCTGAGTGTCATCCAAACCCTTCCGCGTGACAAGTACGCGCCCGCCATCCGCACTATGCGGCGGGGGTTTTGGTGGTGGCCGCTACGCATAAATCGCCTGGCACTCGCCTGGCAATCGTTGCTCGCCGACGGACGGACGGAGCCAGATTTATCGGTCGACTTGTTGAGTCCCCCTTCCCCCCACCATGTGCTCCTCACCGTTTTCGGATTGGATTGGATTGGATTGGCTGGCTCGGGGTTTACGACTGTTGCCGCTACCACCCACGGGTGCTGCCCCCTGATGAAGAATTGCAGCTCGCTGTCTCACCCCTTGTCACACAACCCCCATGCGACGTGGGTGGATGTCCTTTTAATGCAGCTGCCTCCACCAAATGGGCTGCCACCCCCACCGTCCTCGTCGTTCGCCGCTGCCTCTGCCGGCGTCGGTGTTGCAGCCGCCACGGGGAGTTTTAATTAATTTCATTAAAGTTAGGAGGGTCTCCGGATTATGGGGATAGTTCAAAGCACATGCAATCTTAAGTTCCCCTTCGTAAACATCCGCGGTGGCATGTGCAAGTGTAATCACTTCCTGTGTCACGTGTGGCACTTTACACCCAAACTATTTCCGTGTATATTCCGCGAAGTTAAGAAATTCCTTGTAGTTTACGTCGGTTTAATCTAAATCGTTAATCAGTAGCTTATTCGGAGCTACGGTTTATCACGATCAGTTTTATAATCAATAAATTAATTTTTATTTACAATTTTGCCCTAGAGGTGGTTTAGAAGCGATAGTTTGTGCGTGAACCGTACTACATTATTTATTTAATTCAATTAATTCTTCTTCGGATTGAAAATTACAATTGGTAATGTAATTAGAGTTGTGTTGAAATCATAAACGATTAAAAACGAAACTTTTATTATACACATTAGACACACGAGAACGGGATGAATAAGGTGCTGCAGTTTTACACCTCCATTTGGTTCTAAACGAGTGTTGCAATTGCTCCGAAATACAACTTTGAAATTGAACAGCGTGTTTAAGATTTCCAATTTTACATACGAAAGTGGAATCTTTTATCATATCTCTGTGTTGTGTTTCGATGTGAGTAACTATGAAAATCTAGAATTGTAACTGGATTACGAGACTTTTTAAACAACTACAAGGGCTACAACAATAATGCCTACTAACGTCTTGAATACCAATTTCTATTAACTAATATTTGTTAGCAAAGTACGTTTTTTTTAAGGAAAACGTGTAAATATGTCACTATAATATTGTTACAAATACCACACTGTTGAATTGAAGCATCATTGGCAATATAAATTTTCTTAACTAAATAAATTTGTAAATCATTTAACCGTGACAGTTTTCAAAAATACGTTTCATGATTGATTCTCATCTTACGGAGTATCAGGTATTTCTGAGAAGTTTGGAGTACACTCGCGTCTCATCGATGAAAAAGTATTTACTGAGTCAGTGTGTTTCAAGAAACGAAAATCTATTAAAAATGACTGTAGGCAATTTTATCGCTCTGGCTCACGTGTGTATAGCTGGTTGTCGAACCTCGTACGCTTATCACTGATATCCCTAAGTATTGGTGACTGGCTGTGGACCTTGCTACCAATTTAACCAGTGATTTAACAACTAGAAGATCCCAACTTTAAGATAGTTTACCTGGCGTATACAGTGACTCCGGCATCCTCGTCTACGTTGATTTGTCTAAAAGTGCTCAGCTTATAAACAAAGAAGATTAAAAATCACTGGGTCTCGCGACTCCCCACACTCTACTGTGACAGTTTATTGAACGTCAGTCAAGAAGTGATACTAGTATCCCTCACTGACATCCTAGCGTTTTTCGTCAAATACATGGTTATAAAACCAGCATGTAAGACACATAAGAAATTTCTTATATTGCGGTGAACCTCACCGCCAGGTAACAGATTAATTATGTTATGTTGAATGGAAATGGGAAAATCTCGGTCCCGTATCCCATTTTCATTCAACATAACATTATTAATCAGCATGTAAGAACAAACAATCTACAAAAAGTACTTTTTTGACTCGAGCAGTAATAAAATAAATTTCAATTGATTCTGGTGGTATGTATAAACACTTTGCAAATGGTTCCATATTCAGCCCAAATTTGAGAGGTATCCCTCACTAATTCTGCTCAGATTAACTATCGGTGGAGGGATGTCATAGTCAGGGATGTGAATGTGTTGTGTGGTCTTGTAACGCCTGTATTTACGTTATATACATCTGTTACCTGGCGGTGTATTTGTCTTGAACATAGCATTTATCATATAGTATCTTCGTTGCTAAAATTTTTTTTGAGCTTCCTTCTTAAAAAAAACTTGCTAATGGAATGAATTGTTTCAATAAGTTGTATTATTTTATGTGAAATAAATATAAAATTATTTTTAAAAAAATTATTTGTCTGGAGAAACTGTCTTTATATGTTTTTCATGGAGGGTGTTTTTCGAACAACTTTTCATTTACGGAGGATAAGACAAAGATTTAAGAGAATGTTTGTTACATTGTTTATGTATACTTTATATTATTTAACCTTGAATTATTTTTTCACAAGGTTAAATAAAATTAAGAATACATAAGCAATGTAACGAAACTTCACTTAAATATTTGTCACATTCCCAAGTGACGTAACTAATGAGTGTAATAGTTTGTTTATGCTATGCACTTGTAATTACCAAGAAAATTATTTTATGAAACAAACATTCTAGATTTATCCCAATTATATACAACTTTGGCTATGCATATTGGACGAAGAAAGTTACCGACTTGAGGAAGTACTTCAGGCACCAATGTTCTATGAATATTTCAATCTGTCTAAAAAAAAACTATTTCGAAGTGAAATCTTGGAGACAAACCTTGAAGTTCACGTCAAAATATTTGAGCATCACCTTACGGAAGCAACCGAATATAACAGACAAGATACAGGTGGACTAATGCTATTTCTTGTAGTTAATTAAATAAACAACCAATCACATGTTATATATAAAAATGTAAAAGTATATTGGTCTCGTAAATTGACATTTTTAACAAAACATAATTTTGTTTTTGATATCTCTAGACACTTATTTCAAAACTAATCATGATGATATTATTTATAGGATATAGATATATTACGACTCATAATTTATACTGTCGAAAAATTTTCGCTCCTACCATGTTGTTTCAGAAACAGGAGTAAATAAGTATTAGGATGTGTGGAATAATCCTGAATGTGTTGAAAGTGTTCTCGAATGTTCTACTTGTTTCTGCGAGGCCTCCATCGAATGACGGTGGGAGGCGGGGTGGTAATTCTCTGGAGGAAATAACCCAGCCTCTCACAGTAGCCTTGGCCTCACTATAAAATGAGAAATCTTTCCTCTCCATCGGAGCTTCGTCTGCGGACTTTTTGTTGTTGTTATCTGCACTCGCCTCTTTCTCGGTGGCTGCGAGGGAGCGTCTCGTCTCAGGGCGCACGCGGAGACGCGGTGTCCGTGACGCCCAAGGGACGGACGGACGGTCGGGCGCGCCGAGGAAATTGGACACGCGTCATCGCACGGAGCTTCTCAAACTCCACTCCCATCCCCCCCACCACCACCCCTCTAATTCCCCTTACGGGCTCTCTCTCTCGATCATTGTACTTTCCGTTCTCAAAAGATTTTCTTCGAGATAGCTTTTGATTTTGATGTATGGATATAAAAGACAGCAAATATACTCCGATATTTTGCACCATTACGAGAGCATTAGTTGTACGTATGAGTGTATGTATCCGAAATTTTGTGATAACATTCAGTCAAGTGAAAATGGCGACGAGCCGGAAATCGAACCCGGGACTCCTACTTAGATCTCAGAGGTATTAACCGCTACCAACTCTACACCATTTCCACCCAGACCTATGTGCAGTTGTCATACACCGAAATGGTGTACATTTGTGGGAGGCGAACGGGTGGTGTAGTGGTTAACACCTCTGCTATCAAAGTAGGAGTCCCGGGTTCTATTCCGGCTCGTCGCCATTTTCACTTCACTGAAAATTATCACATATCTTCTGTGAAGATTACCCGAACGAAATACATTCCGCGAAAACTAATATAATTATTTTGAAGAAACTCACAGAATTGATGTAGTTACGTTATAATCTATGTAACAAGGTGCCTTTTTCAAGTAGGGTCGTTTTATAATGGGGTTTCAAATGGGAAAATTTGTTGAAATATGCACAATTGCTATCTTGTGTGAGAATGATTCATCTATGCAAACACTTGATGGTGTAAGTAAATGTCAATCAAAATGGGGCTTATTTACAAAATGAATTTTAAAAAAAATGTAGTTTGTAGATTTATTATATGAATATGGGTATGAATTTATTCCTTTTCAAAAATAAGTACAATAAACATGCAAGATATAAATTGGAATAAACGTTAGCCGCAATTGCCAGTATACGCGGCTAACTGCAAAACCACATATATTTTATCAATTCGATGCCAGAGTCGAGTGCATTACTTTCGAGAAAAAAATAGGAAAGAGAAACAATCGCTCTCCGTGACGACTGGATTAATTAACGAACTGAAAACTACAAAATAACATCGAGAATACTTTTTCGCGATAATGAAATTAACTTAAAAATAGCTGTTAAACTCTATCTTAATTGCAGTTCTTCTTAATTTTATGTTTCGTAAAGAATCATTGAATCACTTTAATTAAAGACATAAGTTTTAAAATTTGCATTGTAATTCAGAACGTGACTATTCGATTGACCCCGCGATATGTCAAGATTATACGGTAAAAGTAGATTAGATTATCTCATTACGATATGAAAGTCAAGAGCTGCCTTAGTTCATATAGAAAACTATTTTAAAAATAGTTTACGTCGTGGGAAGAATTCAGAGAAAAATATACCCGACTAATGTACGAGAATTCCGTACGGATGTAGCACGTCATAATCGTTATAACATAACGACGAACACTTCATTTTGTTGGAGTCCTTTAGTACAGCATGTTTAATGCTCTAAAAGAAACACAAAAATACTCACTGTGTTGTACTTGTTTCAAAGGCGTGAAATCACAAATTTACGGATACTCGACTCGGTGCTTTCTTCCACTTTACACTCGCAGTTTTCGAATTCTTCGTGAGAAGACACGTGTATTACACTCGTCATCCACTTTAAAAGTGGAAATTTAATTGAAAAGAAGAACATTTTATTAATATTTAAAAAATCGATTGTAGATATTTTTTAGGATTCTTATTAATTCAACATTTACAAATTGTTCGTTACATAATTTCCAACAATCTAAAGGACTTACGGAATTGATCGCCTTATAGGTTGCGTGGATGCCATCTCGACCATTTTAAATGTAGTAATATTAATAAATATTTCTTAATACTTTTTTCGTATGGCCACCTAAATATTTTTCTATCAGTGAATTCAATTTGTGTACGTGAGTGGTTCATAAAATGCTATTTGCCGCAATATAAAAGAACGTACAGAACAAGTCGAGAGGAAAACGCGTGTCGTCCCACACTCATTTTTACAGAATTCAAAGAAAAGCGCGCATAATAGAGGTACGACAACCATTGAAGTGATGCAATACTTACCTAAAGTTTATTAATGTAAACTCACGCTTCGTTGCCACGAAAACGTAAAGAAAAAAGGATAACTTCGCATCGATGACTATTGTCATCCGCGCGACCACAGTAGGGTTAAAAAATAGAAAATCAACGCGATATCGTCCCATAAGAAAGGCATCCACTGCGTATAATTGTTGTCAACGCTTGGGATATACGCACACGTGGAGCCGCGCTTTGGCGAGGGCTCGAAAAGGAGCCTTGGGAGTGAAACACACCTGCGAGCTAGGAGGGGCGAAACAGAATATGGGACAAGGGGGCCACCAGCGAACGAAGAGAGTCGATGAAATAAAATAAAATGAAAAACAAATTAAGAATAAAATATTATGGGTAAAATTTTTAACAACTAATAAGAGTTCATTGAACATATCGTTTTCTCAATCTATAATAAATGTGCTCTATTTTTGAATTTTTGTTTATTGATTTCGAAAAGTTATGTTGACTGAGAGGTCCTAGATTACATTTAAAAAAAAGCAATTAAAAAAAGAGACCTCAAATCACGAGTGCTTGGTTTTGTTAGTAACAATAATAATTACGTATCGTACGTAATAAAGAATTACATTGAGCACACATTCAGATGCAAATAGTATGTTGATGGCAATTTATCGAAATGGTGTGTAAAATATGGTTCATTTTTTTTGGAGTGGGAGTGTTTTGCTGCTGCAATACAGAACCGTATCATCGCTACTAGATACTACAGAAAACGTTTCCTCCACGAAGTTGGAGTAGAAGAGCGAAGTCAAAGATATGGTCTGACCGTGGATACGATTGACCATATTGTTGGAGGCTGCTCATCACTAGGTGGAACAGGATATCTGAAGAATCATAATGATATCGCCAAGATCATTCATGATAATATCGCTTTCTCAAAATGTTTACATCGGAGGAGCGTCCATATTACATGTACCAACCCACTGATGTACATGAGGACGTCCGCGGTAACAAACACTGGGATCGGGCAATTAGAACGGATCTTACAATTTTNTGTACATGAGGACGTCCGCGGTAACAAACACTCGGATCGGGCAATTAGAACGGATCTTACAATTTTAGCAAACACACCAGACATTATGTATGAGCACAAACAAAGAAAGTGCACTTTTTTTAATTAACAAGCAGAGATAATCAATAAGCATACATCATTGGCTGAAGAACTGAATCATCTACATACCGTCAGAATTGGTTTTCTGGTGATATATGCGAGTACAACTGGGAAGGAGTCAAGATGAAAGGTTTGGTGCATTGGTCATGGGGTTCTTGGTACCTAGAGTACACAACTCAGTTTTGTTGAACACGTGTCACATAGTCAGAAAGTTTCTATGTCAATCATAACAACAGTACTGTAAGGTACCGGCAGATATGCACATTAAAGGCAGTCATTCTATTAGAATGCGTAAAAGAAGAAATAATGATAAAACAGAAGTCATATAGATTGTAAATGGAGCCTTGGGTGCCATTCCTCAAAATTTAAACAAGAGCTTGTTGAAACTATCTATCAATTCAAAATACTGGCAGTTGCAGGATATAGATCTGTTGGAAACTGCCCTGCGAAAGGTGTTATGAGAACGCCAATATCTATCGGGCCAATTTGTTACAAAGCTGCGTGCAACCTCGAATTAGTTTAAAAGCTGACCGACTATACCATCATTAATTCGTGAAGAGTAACGATCATTATTATTATTATTAATAAAATAATAATATTAATTGCTACAAAGCCGTCATTGTCAACATTGCAGTCCCACTTGCCCGAAATATGCAGAAAATCTGCGTTGAGAAGCTAAGAAATTGCTGACATGGCAAATAGCATCAAGAAGCAGTGGAAGGTAATCAAAGTGCATATTCTGACCTTAGTTGTTTCTGGCACAGATCTCATACACAAGAACCCACGTAAATCCCTCGTAGCCCTAGGAATGATGAAGGGAACTGTATACCTTATCCAGAAATCAAGCATGCTAAACACCTGCCACATTGTCAGGAACTCCCTCAACATTAATCTTTGAACATATTGCTTGTAACTGATTCCACAATTGGTGAAGAACCGGAATGGACCGTGATAGAAACACAGAAAATCAATAATAATAATAATAATAATTACATAGTACCGGTAGTAATGTCCTCTACAGGAGTCATCCCTATCTCCCTCCACAATAGTATTAGCATGTTAAAATTGCGTAAGACCATTTATGTACAACTTCAGAAAGCTGTTTTGCTCAACACATCAAGAATAGTAAGAAAATTTTTGGATCATCCAGAGTGAGTGTGCTTGGTGTAGCCCGTACCTCACTACGACCGGCAGAAAAAGCTGAGATCCTAAACGGAATAAAATAATAATAATAAAACGAAGTCGTAATAATATTAATAATAATAAGTACTTTTCATCTGCATGTGCTTGAAAGTGCGTACTTTAATTGACCACGAAATGTGGAATCCATCGAGGGCAGCTAGTTCTAAGCAGAAACCAATATCGCATGTTCCGAACGCTTATGGCGGAGGATTTGTGCGTCGCTATTAAGAGTGCCTCGCAGAGCGTCATCAGTAATCCAGAAGGCCATGAGACCCTGAAGTTCCAGTGGAGTCTGCGGTCCTCTCTCAGCATGAGTATTGCTTTCGAAAGCCCCATCTCCATCCTCTTTCTCTTTTCGCGGTCTACGAAATATGAAATAAAGCCCGAGGTGCGGAGCGGTGGTGACTGGCTGACTCAGCATGCTTTTATTGCGTTTCCGAAACATTAAGCGGCTTCGATAAGACGCTCCGCCGACGCGTCCCTGAGCAGTGGGAGGAGGAAGGGGATGGACTGCGGAGATGGTATTTAACGGACCTATCTCCACTCTCTTCACTTTCTTTGTCACACTTCTTTTGCTTTCGCGTGAAAGATGAATGGTATGTGTGCATTCGGCAAAAAATCACCTGAACACGTCACAAGGGATTGTAACGAATATGAGCAAGAGAGAGGAGAATATATAAACAAATTTCAACACCTTGACGTATATAACATGTAAGATAAAGAAGCATTGACAGAGACAGAGGGTAATTTTTTACGTTAAGGTTATATATTTATCATTATATAGTTATAATGATAAATGTGTGTATATTGAAGCGTGCTTGTACGTATGAGTATGTGTCTGTAACTGTTTGTAAGAGATAATGTGCTTCTGTACGTAAGTGAACACGCACACACATGGGCCTAATTAAGATTTTTAATTTCTTAGATGTAATTTATTCTTCGCTTCTTGTGTACTAATTTTTTAAGCATTTTATTCCGTGTGTGTATTTTATAGATATTTGGGCTATGATTTGCTTTTTAATTTCTTATTATCGTATTATGTAATTTCTCATTATGTCTTCTTTTCCATCTGCCACCGAGCATTGCTCATTTGCAGATTAATGAATTAATATTATTATTACTATTATTAGTATGATTAAATATTGTCTTTTGGAGGAATACACTAATAAGATTGGAACATTGAAACGAGCAATGCGATAAGATGAAATAAGGAATCCGTAAAAGAAGGGATGCTAGAAGATAGTAACGCAGCGGTTAAGTTTCAGTTTCCCATCAACATAAAGTAACCAAGAAAGAGAACCCGTATTGCGGAAGCTATACAGACGGGGAACCTCACGGTCAAAAAAATGTCTTTGGTATCGAAATATGTGTTTTTCAAAATTAAATCTTCCCTGCGAACGCAAACATCAATTGAAAATTTTGGCGATGTTCTCATGTACTATCAAACAATTATATTAATACGACCTAGTAAGTTCAACATAACGTTTTGATTGTTCATTTAGAGTCATCACAAAGTGAAGAATGTACATATATAATATTTTATATATTTTACTGATGATTCAAAAAAGCATTAGAAGCATTTAGTTGAACTTACAAGTTCGTTTTATGTTATTGCAAAGGATTATTATATTACTGAAAATATGTATTAATTGAAAATGATTTGATTTTCAGAATTATTTGCGTCTATCTTTATTTTAATTTTATCACCCTTTTATAGATAACCACTGTATAACATAAAATTATCAAAATAATGATAATTTTGTAAATGTTTTCTCGGTTCTTTTCCTGTTGTATGTAACAAATATTTGTAATTTAATTTATGCTCTGTTACTAGAATACTGCCTTATTTGTATGTACACTTGACGAAGGGTATAAGTTTGACTGAAGAGTTGTGTTGATAAATATAGTCTTTATCGATAAAAGGTTATGTTGATTTGTATTAATGCATTTTTCCGACCATTTATTTCATCAAATTAAAATATATTTTTCCTACAGAGGTACAGTAAACACTTAATTGTCCGGATTAATTGGATCCTCCAGTGATCCGGATAATTGAAATTGAGATAGTGTGGTATGAGAATTTAAAAATAAACTAGGTTGAGACTTAACTTGCCATATATTCTATTACGAAAGTATGTAACAAATATATTTGAAAAATGCTGAGTATTGAAGTAAAAAACACGTAGTTGGTGTCATGGGTAAAGGTGAACGCTATCACACCCCTTAAAATAAACCTCAAAGTAATTGCGTCTGCAGATCTTAAATTTAAGTATTAAATTAAACAACATTATTTTCACAGACTGAATCTATTAAAGGAAATACACTCCGTTTCGACTCCCACTGTGGGCAATCATCTTTGAAACTCTTTTTCTCATTTCCGGCATGCAAAACCGAAATTGTTACAGTAATTGCTAGGTTGTATTTGCCTAATAATAGCCCACAGTAGGGGTCGCCACGTTATGTAGTTTCTTTAATAGATAATAAATCCAGTCTATGAAAATAAAGTGGTTTTATTAAATAATTAAACCTTATAGTGTATATGTAATATGTAATTTCGGTTGTCAATTCAATTCAAAGAACAATGTATTGAATTAAATGCCGTCATCATTTTTTTACAACACATGAACTGTCTCATTTAACGCGTTTCTCTAACTAGAGAATAAATTGTAATGATATATTTTTTGAATAATTATATACCTGAGGATCTAGATAAATGATGTTGCTGGTAAAGGACTGTTTGAATAATAAACTCTCTACTTCAGGTCGTATTGAATCGCTATCTAAACTATTACCTCACCAATGTTAGTAGTTCTTTATTTTCTTCCATTCATTCCTCTTTCTTATCGTCTTCCATCTCTTTTTCCCCTCAGATTCTTTTGCCAAACGAAATCCAATGCATCATTTCCATTCCCTCGCGGTTGCAAACAAAGAAATAAAAACCTCAGCAGAAAAGGTAATTTCATTTGTGGGCGTTAAAAGAAATGAACGAGATTATTCTCTTCTGCGTTCCTTTCACTTGAGTGCTCGGAGCACAAAGTGCAGATAAGGGGTTTATGGGAACGATCTCGTATTATATTAAACGATTTGTCTTGTCATTTATACATTATATCACTCGCAATGAAATCACGGTTCATATTCTGTAATAGAGAATATTGATGTTTTCCTTAAAAATGTATCTTTTGACGATGGTTAAATGTAGATAAATAAATAAAGACATATTTATGTGACACGATGTCTGCTCTTTCTCTAAACACTGCGTCAGTAATTTTTGACTCCGTATCTCGTTTCGCAGTAGAAACAATTCTATTAATGATTATGAACGTGTGTTACATTGATCATAATTAGTTATTTGTTCATCCAGATTCCACACTATTAATAAATTAATATATTTGGAAGTTTATCTACATTGAAAAAGGAGCCTTTCCTGAAATGTATGCTTCGGACGTGACTATCCTTCCCTTAAACCTTTACGAGCAGCGCATGCAATCAATACGGTGTACAGGAGTATCCGTGATTGAAGATTCATTCATGCAGGGTATGGGCTTTTTACTGGGAACAAAGTGCTTAGTAGTCATTCCGAGTCAACTGAACAAACCGTCTTGTTAGTGCAATAGTACTCTTCATGCCTGGACAGCGAGCACGAAGGAAAGTCTTCGTAAAATATTATGAATGCTTTCGTGTAATAATGTCAGACGTCGTAAACCTGAGCTTTCTCAAGAGACTTACAAACTATGCAGCACTTTTGCTTGCGTGTTCAAAAGGAATTGTTGACAGCCTGTCACTGCGAAAGTATGGTTTGCCTACTCTCATCATCTATTCAACGGTTTTGTGTTACAGAGGGATTTTGAAACAGGAGAAAACAATTTTAAGATTAAATTAGAAATATAACGATGAAATTATATTTTAGTTTTGTACAATACTGATAACATAAAAGGGCCCATTTATTTCTCTAAGTCCCACGCTCTGACCAGTTTTGGATCTGTCTGAGACAAACGTTTTCTATATTTATTTAATTACTTTTCACAGATATGAAAAACTTAAGAGAATCGCAAATTATGTGAAATTCCTTTCGACAATACACATCATTTGTAGGCAATGAGATTTGATTTCTTTACTTCACTGTATAAATACAAGAAATTATAGGAATATCTATAAGTAATTTGTGATTCGAATTATACCAATACCATACGATATCTTGCAATTATATTCAAATTATGTTAAAAACTATATTTTATCACAGTATTACGCAAACGTTTTTTA
>NNCF01125898.1:712443-746779 GCA_002313205.1 Laupala kohalensis | reverse complement strand
ACTAGTTTATTGGTATATTGTTCCCAAAGCATGATTTCCATTGGTAACGTGAACAACTCACCAGGGTCGCTAATGATTTTTCGAGACCACTGATACGATATCAGTTCGATGCATAGTATCGATTTGTCGTGTCGATATCGTGCCCCTTTTGTCTTCATATATTTTCTAAACATATTTCCGTTTGATAGTTTTCATTTTCCAATAGTTTTTAATAAGTACAACATTCAAATGAAGCCATTAGATTTTTATTAAATAACAATGTAAATATTTAATCTTTGACTGAGTACAGTGAATATAACATGTTATATTTGAAATATAATATTTATTAGTCATCCAGTTATCGTCTTGCGATGTACTACCATGATAACTTCATCATTGCACTGTGATGAACACATCAAAGAAACGACTCTTAGAAATACTGATGTTTTATATTGAGCATTCTCATCAAAGCATAAATACTGCTTGTTTAAATGTTGGGTTGAGTAATACGATAGTATTTCTCCTAGGATATGACTTGGTTAATTTGTGTGCATGTATTCAGAAATAAGTTTTTAAAGTGAACCCAAAAGCTCTCTAGCTTATTTAATCATGATTATACGGTATTGGCTTTTATGTTCTTAAAGAATTTTCCTTTAAAAATAAAATAAATACCAAATAATAATGTAGGTGAATACTACAGCTTAAAAATAACAAAGAACGTATGTAGAGATGATCGATTTTTTTCCATTAACATCTCTAAGATAGGTTTAGGAAACATAACACAAAGGGTCCAACATATCACTTCGATAGTATAATATTTGTTGAAATTTGTCGTAAAAGTTACGTCATTTCGCGTGAGATGGATATGGGAAAGACACAATTAATAATTCACATCATATTTACTCAGTTTGCTTTCTTCATATACAGGATGCACTCTTACAACGGAATATCTGACATCTCCATGAGAAAACAATAAAAAATAAAAATTATAAAAAATTAAGATAAAAGGATAGATACAATACACGTAAAATTATTTTTGAAGGAGGGACAGAAATATGAATAATTATTTGAACTCGGTAACAAATTGATTCCCTTAACAATGCCGAAACAGTGTTGGTGGGAATTAGAGATGTGAATGTTCGTGAACGAACGGATCCAAAGGAACGAGTTCTTTCAATGAATCACTCACTCCAATCGTTCCTTTTGGTGAACGGTCGTTCTTCGTTCATCTAAATATTTAAAAAATTTCTCTACATTTAGTTACTCCAGAAAATTGAGTGATATCGTAGAAAATATATCTGTTTATTAATAGCCAAGCATCTTTTGTTGATCATATCAGAATAAACAAATAGTAAACACAGCAACGTAAAAACAAAATATGAAATAACGTTAAAGTATTGGAATATAAAAAACCTAAAAACTTTTACTCTGGCAACTTAAAAACTGTCACAACAAATATTGTATTCAGTCCACCTAAAGATAATATGATATACGAGTATTCAACAATACTGGATTCAATAAATAAATCAAAAGTTTTTTATAAACACTGTTTTTGAATTCTGTGATTTTTTCATTATTTTTTAGAAAATGATCAGTATAAATTGTTTTATATCCTCGAATAGATAATTCAACAATATTGTTCTTTACGCAATCGTCATCCACACAATCTTCCAATACAACCATTAATAGTTGACATAATTCGTCGAGAACTGATCTTTCAGAACGTAAAAATCCTCTCCGAACATCGTTCCCACTCCGAACGCCGTTCACAAGTCCGACACAGTCACGTTGTTCCTTCGTGTCACTGTGCTCTTTTGCTAGTACCAACACACTTCTCTGGGTAGGGAAGTTCTTACAGTAGTCCAGAAGCAAAGTGGCATCTTCGACACAAATCGTTTAACTGTTGTGCCCAAGGAATATAAAGATATAAAAAAAAATCACTCGAAAATTAATGTGAACTCAAATCATTTCGTTTTATTCTTATGTGGATAAGGGACAACAATATGGGATACGTAACATCTCAAATTTCCCTTTCTTTACATAGTTCTGATATATAATTACCTTTATTAACTACTCTTAAATATATGTCTCAGATTCTGGCATTAACATATTATATGGCGCGTTAATGTGAAATTCTCTCCCCGCCCCCCCGCAATTTCCTGACAAGAGCGGGAAAACATGTGAACGATGGAACGACATTGAGTGAACGATTCCGGAGAGGGAGTGAACGGTGAACGACTCGTTCCTTCTGGTGAAGGAAATTTCGCATCTCTAGTGGGAATGGTCTGAAACAATTTTAAAGTTGAATGATTTACAGAATGGGTCGTGAGACGGGTATTGTATTGTTTGGATAAAATATATATCCTTCTTTTCACAGGAGTAGCTATATGGAATGAAGAGATAATGGTTATGTAAATTTTAATTTTCATAAGGATGTCTTAATTCAAATTTAGTAACAAATTATATATCAGGACCTTCCAAAATATAATCAAAGAATTCTCTTAAACAATACACTTTTCTTCATGATCACTGATTTTAGTACGTAACAATGCGCGAATTTTATATACAAATTACTAGGATAATTTCCTTAAGTTTTCCCTACATCACTATCAACGTCTTCAGAGCTTAGTACAGCGATATGTTCTAGTACAAACAGGACGCAGATAAGAGGACAGCGGAGCGAGGAGAATGAGGATGCGGACGCAGTTGGTTTAGTGAGAAGGAAGTCACGTTGTCCTCACAGGACGTGGTGGTCGCAGAATTTCTTTAAAGTACCACAAACCTTTTTCAATGTACAGTGTCATGTATCAGTTACTGTTACAGTATCAGTAATGCACCCGAAACTCTTTACGTGTTGTTTTAACGCGTGATATAAAAAGAAACAGAAATGAGGACAGTGTTTACGTTTTTATCAAAGAAACTCAACAGTTTAAAGATGTGCAATTTCTGAAGCAAGAGTGATGTGTTCCACTGTGTCTCCATTGATGTTCAAATATCATCAGCCCTCGTCTCAAGGACATGCATTACAGTGTAAGAAAACATACTCGTATTATGTATATCATCTCTACGTTACTTATTCTCGTAGGCAGAGTACGAAGTTCTCAGAGTTGCAGCAAACCAAGTCTCTCGCAGTGTCCAGGCGTTCCCTTTACGTAATGGAGACTACGAGCTTATAGACGCTATCTATTCCAAGATTATGATGTTCGTGTCGTACACAGAGTTATCAGTGTCATTTTGCCATTAGTTACTCTTATCTTCTAAGTGCTGGGGTGCAGAACTTCATAGTTCTTCAGACAGCAGAAAATTCTACTCTTCATTCAGGACTTTCACTTTGAATACCGACAAACACACTTGATTAGTCGACCATCGCTTCGATTAACTCCTTCAGACATTTTGACTGCTGTGTTTACACGTGTATTTGTTCTTGTATTAAACTGTGTGTGTGTAGCTTTCATCAGAATTATTCAGATAAGGAATTAAAATCTAGTGACTTCGAAAGTAAATAAAAGATGCAGGCGAGGAATATAATTGTTTGTCTCGGAAAAGTGCAAAATTAAATTCAGTGCAAATGCAAGTGTGTGGTTGTGCTCTCCACAATACTCCATTGCGTAGCAGATATTGTGTTCGTCATTCCCTATGTTTATGCATTGTAGTGTATCTAAGACCTCAAGTGAAACAAGATATATTTTTTTTATCCAAGAAATTAACCGTGTTGTCTGTAACACTTTGAGTTATTTAGAGCTTCCAAATACTCAAATTTAAATATGTGGGACTTATTTCTGGTAACAATACATATTATTAACCTTTGTACATAAAATAAAAGTAAAGTTTATTGTACTAAGTAGGACGTTTTTACTAAATACTTGCAACGTTTAAAAGAAACTGACAAGTAACGAGATGACAAAATTGACGCAGTTTCCTTTTAAATGAAAAAAGTATTACTTTATGATGTAAAGTGATACATGTTTCTTAAAATGCTATCAAGACTGCTAATGGACTCGATATGTTATCTCATGAAGATCTTATATTACAAACAAATCATTGGTGCAAACTGAAAGACACCTCTTATATTCCCTGGTATCTAACGTGGCGAACGAATAAGATATTTAAATAATTGTGTACTGTTTTATATTTAGACACGTTTTCCGCAAGTTTTCTTTCGTCAATGCAAATTTCTTTCCGTGAATTTGATGATATTTTAGTCTGAAACTCATAATGTACTGTATAGTTTTCTTGGTATTGTCGCTAATAATCCATACCTTGGGATATTCAAATGGCCCTTCGAAGCAACATCACGTATGCAAACATATGCGCCCAATTCATGGCACTGCGAAGAAACAACTCGTTGCATCCCCTTTCAAGGTTTTTGCGAAGTTAAATCTTGACGGCAATGTGTCTGTCACACTAAAGTCCGTCAGTGGAACTCCTTTTAAAGGTTTCATGATGCAAGGCCGAACACGACAGGACAAAGCGGTGAAACCTATCGGGACGTTTGTTGTACATGATCCGATCTCTTCCCAGCTCATGAGCTGTTCTGTCACGGTAAATAACACCGTGGCTCACTCGAGTCCTATAAATAAGGTAATGGCTCATTTCAAGTGGATTCCTCCGCCAAACTTTGCAGGAACTATTTTCTTCATAGCGACGTTCGTTCAGTCGTTCGACATATTTTGGATTGGAGTCAAAACGAACGTCACTTTTACTCTTCCCCAAACACCGAATGATCAACCAAAATGCTTAAAACCAATGCCTCATTATGCTCGAACACTATTAAATAGTCTTAATTATTCTCATATACACAAAAAGCATTCTATGACTAGTTTCCGCAAATTTGGCGCATTTTAAGTGAACTAACTGTTAATTAAAAAAATCAATACACTCTGAGCATTCAATCCAGGTAAGGCAAAGTCTTAATTTTAGGTAACAAAATTTTTACGCATATCCTTTTTATTTTGGTCTTCAAATTAGTTACTATTGTTCCTGATACGATTACCTAATGCTATTGAATTATTTTAAATACACCAAACAAATACTAAATATCTAATTCCACTTCCTTCGGAGGGCATCCTAATTTACTCAAAGGATTTATTTGACTCATGAATAGTTAATTTCTCAATAGGGGAATGCTTCGAAAAACATTGAGCATATTGTTTTTACCATAATACGGTCTTTAAAACATTTTTGGAGGTAGTAATACTTATATTGTTGCCAAAATGCTGTATTAACTAAAATGCGGTAATTAACTGACTTGTAACAGTATTGTAAGTTTGTATTGATTGTTGTATTTGTTAAATAAATTAATGTGTTTTTATGTTTTTTGTATTTTTTTTATCATTAGATACTAAAAGGATATGTGTTGCATAATTTCGTAAATTCTGCTATTTACAGTTATAAAAATTAGAAATTTATATTTCCCAAATTGTTGGAAACTTATTTAGCTGATTAATATTGTTTGCTTAGTTGTGTTACGTTGCATGATTTGTGCATGTTTATTTTGCTGAATTTTAAATTGACGATTTTAATTTTTGTTATAAGCCAAGGATATTTTTAAAAAATTCCTTAACTATGTTGATGTATGTATTTATTACTTCTCTGAAATTAACATAAAAATGAGATTAATAGCACATTTATTAACAGGGTAATCATGTTCTTTTATTTTAATTAATATAATTTTAAATAATTAAAAATTGCAATATTAAAAACAAAAAATGAACAAGAGATGTCATTCGCGCGACCCCCCATTTGTAATCAACTTTCTAAGTACTTTTGATTGATTTAAATTATTTAATGAACAATTTACGTATGCAAAATTCTATTCGAGGTATGTTAAAGATCCTTTTTAATTCATTAATATTAATCAAATGTCTTTTTCACTTCAATTTCTACTTTGAAAGTGGATGACGTGTGTCATCCGCGTGATCTCTCAGGGTAGATTCGTAAGCGCAACCACTGCAGGGTTAATGTTTTTTATATATTTTTTCCATCGTGAGATTTTTCCTTCTCTCTTGACATACAAAATGTGGGGACGTGAAATGTTAATTCAATATTTTTGGGGGAAAATGAGAGCAGAAACTGCAGTAAGTGAGTGGAGCGCAGGGGAAACTCCGCGGAAGTTCTCCTCTCACTTCCCGGTGTTCATTAAACATTAAAAATACTTCCTTCTCCTCCGCGAAACTCGAAGAAGCGGAGGTGGCGCCAGCACGAGGAGTAGGTTTCGCGTCGCTGCCACGTGAGACGTCATCGCATTCCCCTTCAAAAGATCACCAAGAGACACGGGTGTAGAATCTCTACAAGTGACTAGTTCTAGATCAGTGAAGTCAAGAGAAAGAGAACGCCAACGAACTTGCGTTCTCTCACGTGTCAGAGGTCTGAATTGCAATAACTGCTTTTGTTATCGGATGGCAGGAAGGAACTCAGAAATTCCTTTCCTGCCTCTGCCACAATGCTTTCTACCACAGAATAAAACTGTTTGTTATAGTAATAAGTAAAAATACAGAGTTTGAGTTAGTACTAATGGAAATTTCTGAAGAAAAAGTAATATATTTGAGTTCTGATTATGGACAAAACAATAATATAGAAAAATAGAATTGTATTTTTACGATATTTAGTGCAATAATTTGTTATGCCGCTTAATATTAGTATTCTTCGGAACCAAATGTCCTACAAATAGTAAATATAATGCAATACGTCTGCAATCAATACACAGAAAGTCTGAGGTTCACTCACTCTAAAATTGAAGATAGCACTCCAAGTTAGTCAAGTCACTGAGAAAAGTAATAGTGTTATTTAGATTAATTGCTTTAATCACAACGTTAAAGAACACGTTTATACACGACATACAGAAAGCAATGATACAAAAATAGTACGGAAAATTTCCTGCAAAGTAAGTTAAACATCTGACAGATGCGTGATTAAAGAATCAGTATTTTTTTTGAAGAAAAAAAATTTCTTCGTATTACATAAATATTTCACCGTCAAAAATCTTATAATTATTTCACTTCTGTAATCGGTGAAGTTCTTTAATTCTACTACTATTAACGTCCACTATGTAATCTAATTAATCAATAATTAAAACCTTTTATGAACGAATAATATTTTTATTTTATGTGGAGAGCTCATTATGTTTCGATATGGATTTACGCCGTCGTCAGGTGTTCAAGTAATGAAAGTTTTTAATTATTTATTGAATTATATTTATTTTAAGTTGAAATCAAAATGAAAACCTGTAAATCCATTTATATATGACAATGTCAGACATTTTAGAAATACTACTTTAAGAGTTCCTACTACAAATGTATTGTTTGTTGTATTGTGACCAAAAGGTGTCCTACGTTCCCGTCGCGATATGTAGCGCTACTGAGTGCATAATATTTATGGTATGTTTAAAACTAAGTCAAGTATCTCAAATACTTTTTAAGTTAGTTATGTCAATTCAGTTTTTTAATAGGCAGGATAATTTTAATTTAATTTATTGAAGATAATTTGTACTAGTCTTCATCAGGAGCGGTAGCAATGTATCTCAGTTAATAGGCTTTGTATATGTAAAAAGTCTTAATGAATAGTGTTGTATGACTTTTAATGTGTATTTTACTTATAATAATAATAATAATAATTTTTGCCTTGAAATAATATTAAAAGTGATGGAACCTTACGTTAAAGTAGGCCATGAAGAGCACGTTTTGAAATCACAAGAGAAAGAAATCCTGTTAAGTGGAACTAACGATTGGTATACATTGATACTATTTTCAAGTAATCAGAATGTCTGGGAACATAAACGAGCCGTAAATGAGAAGCTACACAAAAGGTTTAGATGGAATCTGTTTTATTTGACAGAGCATAAATAAATAAACAGAAATGATGTGTAAGCAAGTATTGTCGTAGAAATAGTGTTTGCATCAAGCAGTAAGTTACCAGCCGTCGAGATGAACTCATCAAGTGGTTCTTAAGATATCTACGACCCTCAAGTCAAGGTAGACATGTAATGTTGAGTCAAGTAGTATTGTATAGAAGCATATGGATCAAAGTATTATAGCTATTATGTGTTCTGAAGTCCTGTATTGCGATAGAAAACGTGAGTAATAAAAGTAAAGACGGTTGTGTTTGAAGATAGTTTAATTTCGGTATTTGATAAGCAGCTCTCCTGTAAAAGTTTTGGTTAATTACCATTACGAAAGTTGTAACAATTAAAAAGGTAGTTGCAATTGGGAGAACCTTAGTAAAGGTCAGTAAGATGAAATGTCTTTCATGTCTCCGACGCGGTGGGAACTTTCGTAGGTCTTGAAGGCTTCTCCTACTTCCAGGAACAATTACTCTTCTCTAAACTTTAACATACCCTATTCATGGTAGCTTTCATAAGGATTACATTCGCTCATACTACTCTAAAGAGCCCACTAATTAGCCAGACCTGTATTGAAAGTGATCTTCATGGAAAATGTTTTTTAATACTATTGTTTTTAAAATGTAATGTAAAACACGTCAAACTTAAATGAAAATTTATTTACGAGCACGTGACGCGTTGTAGCATTTTGGACTTGGATTTTAATAAACTGTTAAAAAATAAAATAGTTCAGAAAGAACATATTTACTAAAATCAATAACGCTATACAGTAAAAAAATTCATTTTACTAATTAAATCGAATGTACTTCTACATATATATGTAGATTTATTGTATGTAGAGTAAGATTATGTGAAGTATTGTATGCCTTTGTGTAATTGTTAAGTCTGTTATAACTTGTTTTTCTCGTGAATAGTTGAAATTTCAATGGTAAATTTAATTGACACAAACGTAAAAAGTACGTAAGGCAATATAGTTCCTTCATACGCTTGTCAAATATTATGCTCGTCATTTGAATTTCTCGCGCTTTCGATTAACGTCCAAACTGAAGCATTTTTCAACGTTTAAACATACTAATTACGTTATGTTGAATGAAAATGGGAGACGGGACCGAGATTCGAACTCGGGAGTTTGAACTTAGCGCGCTCATGCGCTTACCGACTGCGCCATCCCGTTCGCCTCCCGGGCCCGTCTCCCGTTTTCATTCAACATAACATAATTAATCTGTTACCTGGCGGTGAGTTTCACCGCAATCTAAGAGATTTCTATGTGTTGAAACATGTGAATGTAAAAATGTTTAACTTGGTTACAATGTGTGATGTGACTAATGGCTTCCTTTTCCATCTAGGCCACGTTTCTTCTCCTTTATTTTCGTCACGTTCTTCAAGTTCTGTCTCATAATATTCTTCATTGAATTTGTGACAATTTGGACTACAATATGTTGATATTATCGTGCCCCATGCTAAGTTATTTCAAAATATTTGACTATGCAAAAGCTTTTACATAGTTGTGCATGCAATTCAAAATTGAAAATAGAAATAGAAAATTTGCACGGAAAATGCAAACATTTTATTAGACATATTTAAAGTTTCCACTTTTTTGGGATAATTAAATTTTGAATCCAACCGGTGTTACCCAAACAACCACTTTCTTTTTAGATAATTAACTGTTCTGATAAAAGTTTTATACTTTTGTTTATGATCTTGGATGGTTTACATCATGATATTTCAGACGATGTCAGTTCCATTTTCAGGAGGTGGTGTCGCACTCTGGCACGTAGCACGGCATGTAGCAAGCTCGTGGCAGGAGAGCTTCTCTAAATTTCATATTGGGTGATAACGAAAGTACTTTCAGTTTTGTATCCTACTAAGTATCTAGTTACGATTTGTTTTGAAATCCAGAAAGAAGGAACGTATACACTACCCACAAATAAACAAAGATCATGGTTAAGACCTCTAAATTCTTTGGTTTTCAATTCAATTTTTGTATATATATTTGAAAATAATGTTTCACATAGCGTTTATATAATTTTAGTTCTACGATTCGACCACTTTAATTATTCTCGTACATTCAGTGGATGGTCCTCCTCAGAACCCAATCGAACTCCGGCGGACACATTAGTAAGCTTCATAGTCAACTGTCATGCGAGTGAAGATGCACATCTAATGATTGGCAGTCTTTTTAATTTTTTTCTGCTCATGTAATTCATCAATATTAAAGATACTTTGCATTTTAATTACAATAACACTTAAGACGTGGCCTTTGAAATTACAAATAATTTATTCGATTCTTCTTTCCTATTTCCAAACAACAGACATTCCAAATAATTCACTTTTATTTGTTTAAATTATTTACGTTAATTTAACTTTTTTTCTTCTTCATGCATCTTCACGTAGTTAAAATTTGTGGTGACTACGGTCGGATGTAAACAGTGACGAGTTTGAAATAGAATACGGGAATCTTCTGCGGGATTCCCAGTCGCAAGAGATCCCAGGTTGGATTCCCGGCACGTCTCCATTTTCATCCGGTCTTAGTTATTACGGTAGAGCTGGGAGTTGCTAACTTGATGGCAGGGGTTATATCCCCGGTGGGGTGAGGAATTTTTCATCTCAGCTCAACATCCATACTGACTCCCAGGTTTACCCAGTCTGCAGTAAACTGAGTACCGGATGTATCCTGGGGACAAACTGGGAGCGAGAAGCTGACCATATCTTCTTGTCTTAGTGTCGAGGGGACTAATAATTGCGTAGCTCTACGCTCAGTGTATCCCGTTGGTACCTTCGGGTTATACTGTTATTACGTGAAATGAACAACTGGACGAGCTTTAAACTCTTTAAGAACTTAACAGTAAACTAAATCAATTAAGTTTGTTCGAAAAGTTACCACCTCGAAAGAAACTTATGTGTGCGTGCTTGAGTATACCTTTTCTTGTAATTAATTTAAGAATGCGACCGTTCATCTCTGGCGTGGAATGTAGTAAGTTCAATCGCAGGACTTGATTGCCGATGATAAACCAGTGTTAGGCGAAAGCGAACGAGGAGCTCGCACGAGATGAGAGTGATCCTCCTCCTGACCGCGCCCAACACGACACGGGAGGGGCTTCAAGTGAGGACTGTGTGTCGATTAATCACTACGTGCTAATTGCTGGTGCTGCCGCCGCCGATGCCTTTCGATTTGTACTGGTCAACGCCTCCCTCTCTTCTATGCACATCCTCTCTCTCTCTCTTTCTCCATTCCATCATGTGTCCTCCTTCGTGTGCCTGTTTCCTCCGAGTGCAGGAGATTCGCTCGTCGCTGACATATGCGCCCGGAACCCGTATGCTCCCGTCGGGAGGCACCAAACCATGTCTCGTTAGTACGCAGTGTCGACAATAAATCGCTGCTGGATCTTGAGCTAAGGGTTATTCCGTGAAATGCAACATTGTTTTGTTCGAGTTGCTTTTGAATCGGGTGAGACAAATGAATACCTTTTAAGCAGTGGTTCTCAACCTTTTTACGTACCAATTACACAGAGTGCGTAAGGAAAGTATTGTAATCAGTCGAAAAAGAATTGAGATCTCTTCGTTTCTTTGCGAACTAGCTCCAGGAGAGTCTATTTTCAAATTTTGGCGATGTCCAAAGTAGTGTGTGTGTTAAGAATTTTGTTCCCTCGTTAACTCAGGAACAAATTTATGTATCGTTTCCAAACTTCAGATTTGACTTTAAATGCGTTGGGAATAGAAGCCTATTTCTGGACAGCTCATTCCAACTTAATTTGCTCACTGCGCTCCACTTCCGGTTTCTGAACATTTAAAATTTTTAAAATATGCATAGATGCATTTTGATGGATCAGTTAATTCTACGTATTCCAAACGGCATTCCTGTACGTCGCACCATTTTCGTGATACAGCGAAAAGTCATTACGCAAAAATGGGTTATCACTACTTCGCAATTACACAGAGTGTGTAAGGAAAGTATTATAATTTGTCTTGGAGACGTTTTTTTTAATCTGCCAATTAGTCTATTGCAAAAAGTTTAATGTGGATGATAATTCACGCAATCTGTACTTGAATAAGTTGTTATGATTTTTAGAAGTTTTCCATGTACTGTGATGAAAATGTCATGTCATTCTCTCTAATAATTATAATATATTATTTTTTGTTTGTTTTTTAAGTTTTTTATTTTTCTTAAATTTTTCGTGTTATGTTTCATGCGTTTTTGTTGTGAATTGTAATTTTAAAGTTGAGTGGGCACACTCCACATTTTTTTAAATTCGGGTCCCACCACCAAGGATATTAAACTTCTCGCGACACGCTAGTAGAAAATAATCACTGACAAAAATGTTAATGCCTTTGGGCGTATTATTAAAAAAAATTCATTTGTAGTAAAATTTTCTCTATTGTAATATGAATTTCGAACACGCAGTTTCTACAAAATTAATTGTTTTGGAGTCAAGTCCTGTAAACGCAACTCGGAAAGCAGTGTGTGTACCAATCACTATATTTTTGAACTTGCTTTTCATTTCATGAAAATCACTTTTCACACATATCAAGTTACAAATGGAAAGAACAATTTTATTACCTTATTCAAAACTTCAGCATATTCATTCCTTAATGATAACCAAAAGTCATTTATTTTTACTCTACTTTTTTGCAAAACAAAGGTTATCTGCACTCCCCACACTTAAGGACCCACCGAACTCCCTGAAGTCGATGTTAAGAAACGATGACATTGAGTGTTTCGCGTTTCTACAATGCATGTTATAGTGAGGACACATGTACGCTCAGATAAAAAGAAATTAGACTCCTGATACATTCGTAGTACAGCTGTTGAGATATGGCTGTATTTATCTTCCAAGTAGCGTCTATTCACTTTCTTTACAATTTACTTGAATTTGTAATGCAACGTTAAACTTTGTTTATCTTGATAAACTGGGACTTATCCACAAATTTGAAACTTGAATTACACGTGTCAACGTACATCACTCAGCAACGAAAAACAAACAACACATTTGATTGGAGGAAACTCAGAACAAAGTTAATAATGCACATACCAACCAAAATATTTGCTGGATTATGTTTTAGAAAGTGTGGAAATAGCATAAAACTAACATTGTTTTGTTTCTTGGCGATATCTTTCTTTATTTTCTTCAAGCACGTATTATTATTTTTGTGAGTTTCCTTCTATGTTAAGTTATTTGTTTTGATTATCATGTATGGTTTCATTCACAATGTTTTGGGTAATTGAATAAAACAAACAATTCTAAAAGTTATTGGTGGCGTTTCAACAGCAACCACTTATTCACAAAATTTAAAACCTTGCGTTAATTAAGTTACTGCAACTTGACTTTAGTTATCGATATTAGGCTTGCAAATATTTAAAGGAAAACATGAGCTGAAGCCTAGCGATGAGAGATTCCTGAAAATAGAGTGGGAATTTCTTGAAGCCCTTTCTGGGTAAAACCAGTGATAAAGAGGATCTGATAGAGTGAATGAGCTGTAGGGGTTCGAGGATACAATACTTTTTGATGAATTCGACACAAAATGTGGATACGTTTCCGCATAATCTTTTGAATCATTTAGCACAGGAGAGAATCTGCAGTTTTTTCATATTAAATTGGGTGGGGGAGATCAGTATATCTGTGAAGTACAAGGTGAAGACAGAAAAAGAAAAGACTATCTGGGAATCAAATAAAGTTCACCCTACAAAAAAGGTGTTTTAATTGGATGAATTGGGTTTCGGATGAATAATAACTTTGAAGAAAATGAGTCTTATTAAAACTTTACCAGTTTATTTCTGCGCAGAAAATGTGAAAAAATATTACTTTTAATGACGTATAAAAATTTTAATGTAATTATACTAATGTATTCCACCAAAGATTATTCTTTTAGTACTTCGTACGAGCAAAAAAACATCGAGAAAGGAAATCTTGAAATTTGTATAGCCATTAAACTATTTCACTAAAATATTCTTTGATCACTGGTATCGATTTAAAAAAAACATACGAGGTAGGACCCTCCACATTAAGAATGGTTTCGATAGTCTAACAAAACACTCCTGTCATGCAAAAGTAACATAAGTAATTCTGCATGTCGTATCTTTTTTAAAATATATTGTAGTATTTGTAAATGTGAAATGTAGCTTAGTGCTATTGAAGCTTATCTTCATGGAGAGATTTGATGCAGGAGGCGGGTGGCGGAGCTATTGTAAGTAGGTGGGTCGATTAGCAAGGTTTACGAACAACGTGGAGGGGTTAGTAATACTAGTAGTAGGTGGTGGATAGAAGAAGGAGGGTTTGATTTTCAATCTTCAGAGCGATACATGAACTAAGACATTGAAGTGAAAAGCTATAATTTTTTTTTTCTGACCCCACTGAGAATTGAATCCGAAGTGTCTGGGTGACGAGCAAGCATGCTAGTCCATGAGCCACCGGAGTGGATGAATGTTGTATCTACACATGAAGAAGAGACGTTATGACTATAACCAAACATAAATGGAGACGGACCGACAATCGAATCCGGTATCATCTGAACTGACCCCTGGTAGAGCAGTGAAATCGTCTGCGATCGATGCAAGAGATCCGTACCGTCTTTTCCTCATACCGTGTTTATCTCATTTCTAATACTCGTTGATTTTTTTTCATTCTTTTACAACTGCAAAAGTGTAAATGAATCTGATACCCATCCCCTAAGTTGAACCTCTTGATTCCTTAACTCATTTTGCTGTGCGTAATAGTATTCCCCATTTCCATACTGTTAAGTTAATGCGTAGGTACCACTATATCTTCAACGTTAACTCAATAAGTCCATTTGAAATATTTTCACTCGAGACCACTGAATCAGGGGATTTTATTTAAAAGCCCCGCCCGAGATAAAGATCAGCGCTAATGCATCTCTTATTCTTCGTAGGAGGAAAGACCTTCTATTCTTTTATCCACACGCCAGTTGAAGGATTTGCTTCATTTATTTGCAAATTACTATTCTGAATGTTTGGTACATTCTTTCCCCTCATTTTCGACGATACCGTGCTATTATTCTCTCCATGCTGAGTCCGCATTAAGCGAGTCGTTAAGGTGCCTGGCTTATAAATGGAGTACGTCGCCCGCCAACGCCAACGCTAGCGCTAGTGAGTGCCAAAGAGGAAGGCTGAGAAGAAGAAGAAGAAGGTAAAGAGGAAGGGAGGATAAAGAGGAAGAGAAAGAGGGAAAGAGTTTCTCGTTAGATCCAACGATGAGATTATGATGTAAAAGGAATGTAATTCCAAATGACTTGTACTGCACGGCAAAACAGGAAATATAGTAATTATAGTAATTAGTAATGACCAGCAAAAACAAGTAAAACGTCGAGTCCTTCGACAAGCTTCTGTTCTTTCGCAGCAGAAACCGTCTCGTTACGGCGGCGTTCAACTATTAGCGCTATGAAAGCAAAAACGCTGTTAAACTGTTGTGGACTCCATATGAAGATCGTATTACGAATACAGGGTTCGTTCAGACAATTACGACGCCTGGAATTTCAATTCTAATTAAAATATTTCGTTATAAAATAAAATAAATTATGAAGTTTAATTACATAAATTAAACCAGTGCTTTGTTAATTAATGTCATTTAATGAACAATTAAGTGTGTTCAATTTTTGCGATACCATTATCATTTTCCCATCATAATTATGGATAATATATTTCATTTTGTTATTATTGTATAATAATTTATTGGCATCATTATCTGTCTACAGATAATTTGTTTCTATGCGTTTTCGGAATTTTAACCCAAACTGCTTACCGAAATATTTTTACTTTATCTACGCTTGCTCTTATGCTTTGTGAAATCCTGACCTTATCAATTCATACATTAGCAATTAAGTTTGTAAAAAACCTCTGAAAGAAAGAAAAATGTATTATAAGAAACATTATTCTTCCTTCATGGACAATTTATTTACAAAGAAACACATCCAGAAACTAAAAGTGTATTGTCTTAAAAACAATGATCTGGTGCAGAGATATCGAGTTCCTTGTGAATGCTATGTTGCAACACCGTTACTAAAATTGATTTGGTTGGATGTAGTAGCTTCGCCTCTCTTAAACTTGCAACAGGTACTTCATAACTACTATCTTCTTAAAAATTATGAATACTTGACTTCGTCCGTGAATAGAACGTCATTCGGAAGCTATTTGTACAAAAATTTGGCTTATTCAATTTTGTATTGACCAATCTGAAACAAAATTTTTCATTTTGATACTGATATTTTATTATTGGTAGAAATTGAAAAGAGAGAAACGCATCGCATACTTTCAAACTGTATAACCAAAGAACTATTACTTCTCACTATTACTTTGAGTGAAAAATTTGTACCCCCAATGTGTCAGTGCAGAAAAATTAAACCAAGTTTTGGTATTTCTGGCTTTCATGTGGGTCATATTGGTAACTTTATATCCAAGAACAAACTCGGGTATCTACAACTGTTACGACGACAACAGTGATGAATAATGTATTCAGGTTATTCGACCCGAATACAAATAGAGAAGTGTCCAAATTTGGTCGGAATAGAGAGGTTTTACTCTATTTAGACGCAATGAATTTACTAAAATACTTGTTAGAACGTCCCTAACTTAAAAACCTTATCCAACGGGAATACTGATGTATAATTTAACAAAATTAATGACAAATTTAAGACGTGTTAAACAACAATGATAATATAGTAATAAAATTTATATTATAACATAAATAATAAAAAATAACAAACAAAATAAAAAATATAATTCATACAAATTATTAACAATATATAAATAATAATGGAATATTCTTTCATATGAATCAAAGAATTGGGTCAAAATGGCGCTGTGAGAACTGTAAAAGACTTCGTTGATTCTTTTAATAAATCCGCAATAATAACGTTTATTATGCTAGAGAAGTATTTTATGAAACTAATGTCTTTTCCTTTCTTCCTCTAGAAAAAAACTAAATAGATAATGCGGACTTCCCGATTAAAATAGTAGCTCTATTCTTCGGTTATAATTTACGAATATAATAACAAAACAAGGTATCACAATGTAACCTGAAAAATGATTCTAACTTAACATTATAATAAATCTCAGTTTTCAAGGAACGATGTAAAATGTTTGGATGAAACTCGATCAAAATTTTAGCTGGAATCAATTACATCTCCGTATAAAAGCAATGATGCGGATAGATGCTTTACTATGTTCTCTAGTTCTTAAGTCAACGGATGATTTAAAAACACCTTATTTCAGAACCTCGTTGTGCGTGATCTATCGACTTGCGAAAGAAGAAAAGTCTTCCCTCTGTCTAGACGTGAAAGTTTTCTGGAAGTAGAGGAACACGTAGAGGATAGAGAGGGGGGTGGGGGAGGGGGAGAGAGTAAGAGAGAGCGCAAATACTCTCACGCCAGCGCCTCATTAGGGAAAAACCAAGCAGTACACACCCTTCACTTGTAGACATCACTTCTTTCCTTGCAGAATTTGGATTTCGAATTTATAACTTGGCTGTAGTTCAGAGTTCGAATTGAAGAACAGAGAAGGAAAAACTTGTGAAGCTTCTCTTTTCGTACTATAACACAGTACTTCACAAAATTGTCAAGAACCTGAAAGTTATGCCAAAAATATGTTTACAATTTACCTAGAGACTTGGCAATATGTCATCAAGACGTGTAACATTCTTTTAAACATTCAATTTATACTCGGAAATCCCTGTTCCTGAGCTACAAGCAATTACCTGGGTCCTTGTTGTGTTA
Organism: Laupala kohalensis; assembly: GCA_002313205.1. Taxonomy (NCBI): domain Eukaryota; kingdom Metazoa; phylum Arthropoda; class Insecta; order Orthoptera; family Trigonidiidae; genus Laupala; species Laupala kohalensis. The sequence goes on along the minus strand of NNCF01125898.1, from coordinate 729,240 downwards.
TTTACCTCCAGTTTAAAACAATATTATTTTCATAGTTTCTTTCTTTTAGTTTCGTCTTCATTCTTGTGCCTCTTCTAAACTGCTCATGAAAACGGCCGGATGACATTGACGTCATCACAAGGAAGGTATATCGGCTATTTATTTGTCCTTTAAAAAAAATTACTCTCCTTATACTCAATATCCTATTTGCATATTCTTCCACAATTTCATAAGTAGTCTTATTTCGAATATATTCTTCGAATTGTCAAGTGTGGAGTTACAAAGCCTCTTCATTTCTGCAATCCACCAACATTTATTTCATAGTCATGCAGTACATGGTCAACGGTTTTACTGTCTCGTTCACAAATACACATGCCACTGTCATTTAACTTCATTTTCTTCACATACGTGTAGAAGTCACCATGTTGTTAGACTCAGATTGTATCAGTCCTCCGCTCGATCTAAACCATTCTTCTTCTCCGCAAATGTAACAGCTCTAATAAATTTGCATAACCCTCTACCCTCTGTAGCTATCTCCCATCGTATCTACTAGTATATGATTAGCTTGTCATCAACACGTCTGTAAGATATAGCCTGAGAATCAATTGAAAAGATACCGATTCAGCTGTGTTTCTCGATGCCCCATATGGGTGGGTCATGAGCTCAATCGACGAGCGTCACTTTCCACACGTGTCACTTTCCACAGTTTATTTCTTATTACTCTTTAGAATGTTTATTACATATAATATACAACAAGAAAATTAATAATCCTATACATAGAAAGATAAAAATACTTTGAAATACAATTTAATAAACTTACTCAAGTAACACGGGATCAACATCAATAATTTAGATTCAAATATAAATTGAGATATCTCTATTCAATCAGAGTATTTAAAAAAACAGTGACGGAGAGAATGGACAACGGTCATGTGAAAATGGATCTGACAATGGGTATAAGACAGAGTAGAAGAACTACTAAACTTTTATACTTCTTTATCACTACTGAAAAATGGCCTTATTTTGGTAAATAAAATAAAAAGCAACTATATATTATTTTGTTAGTTATACATTCTGCTTGAACTACTTTTTAATTATCACATAATTTGAGAAAAGTGGATAAAAGTTTAGAAAAATAGTTTGTTTCTAACCTTTAAATAATTTCGGACAAAGTCTCAAGGGGAAAAGTTTACTCTTTTCTAAATTCGGTCGATTTCGAACTTTTATTTGTAATTAAAAATATTTTTTAAAGAGTTTTGTAGAATTTTTTGCTCTTGTATAACACAGTTTCGTGTGATGTTTCTTCGTCTCGTCAAACCACGAAGTAAGAAATCTCTCTCTCTGACTCTGTCTCTCTGAGAGCTAGGTCTTGTCTCTAGGGCTTGGAGACACACAGCAAGTTCCCGTCGAAATTCCGCTCCAAAGGCTTGGTATTAACTTACGTGCAGAATTAAATCAGCTCTCACTCGCGGTGTGGCGCCGCTTCGTCTCCTGAGCAAGCTCCTTGTCTTCTTAGCAGAACAAACTCTATGTTTATCTTACGTAACAATTATAAACACGTGTTTAGTTTCTGAATTCCAAAGTTTTCGATTCGCCAATTATTTATAACTAGCAACCCTCTTCTGTTTTTGTTATGTTGCACTTTAACTCTTCTCTATACTTTAGAATAGTCGAAAATAGCAAGTCTAAAATGTTTGCTTCTCGTGAAGTACCTCATGCGCCAGTCGAATGCTTGCCTGGTCCTCCCTACTTCAGGTACTTTACAACTGAAAAGCTTGTAAAAACCAAATTATTTGTCAAAATTTTACGATTTAAAGACAGTTTTCATCTTTTTGAATGCACAAAACACAAAAAATTTGATAAGGATTTATTTTTACGTAGTTGAATTACTCTCTTAAGTTGAAGTATTTTAACATGTCTAATATTAAAATGACTTTATTTTTCGATAATGTAGGTTAACCTTTGAAGATAGACATGTGCAATCGCGGACTCTTTGAGACGGACAGCATTGCTATTCATTGTTGTCTTCTATCTCTAACCGTTTAGGCGGCGTACCGAATATGAATTCCCTCCCCTCCTCCAAATTGATTGTCTATTGTCGTTATTGCCTATTACTGTGGTATCTACGGTAACAAAATATTTTCGCAAACTTTGTCTGAAAATTTATCTATGAATTGAAAAAGGAATCACGAAAATCGGAACAATAGTTCTCGAGTTTTAAAAGGAGTAACAGATTTGCAGACAGACAGACATGAGAGTGACTTTGTTTTATAATTATTTAAGATTTGAAATATCTTTTCCGTAGTATTCAGTTTTCGTACATATTGCGTCATCTCTATAAAAAGAATATTTATTCATCACTGTATTTTCTTTTTCTGTATATTTTAGGGTTTCAGTTATTAATACATAGAGTGATTAAACAAGAACGTAAATATCTCCTAAACCGATAAAAATCAAACAAAGTACAATAAAAGTGGTCTTCACTAATAAATGAAACTAGGCATTTTATCTGTGCTCATTTTGAGGCCGGAAAATACGGATATTTTATATACATTTAAAAAACCATCGCAAATATTTAAATATTTCCAGATATAAAACAAGTTAAATATACAGTTATTCATACCGGGGAAGGTCTCGTGGCGCTTCGAGTTAAGGCGGCTCTTGACATTCGTGATTCGGCAAATCCCGAAACGCGAGCATCGCTATTCATAGCTCGCCTTTGGTCTGGTTCCTTTCATTTGCTCAAAAGACCGACACACTGGGTGCAGGGCGAGCACCGGTATTCGTGACGCGGCATAGAGCACGTTATTCACTATTCGGCGAGCGGTCGCTCGGGTTTCGCCGAATGACAAATGTCTGGAGCCGCTGTAATGCGTTCATTTCTTTTACCGGTATGGCCAAATATTTAAATATTCGTGGATGTTTCATGCTGCTGCTGAATCTTGGTTTTCCAGGAATTGCCGCGTCGATGTGTTGGAAACCGATGTTTCGGTCATCTTGCTGTTGACGTTTTTGTACTTTCCAATTATACAGAATGTATAAGGGAAGTCTTAATCTTGATTCACAGTGCTCTTATTTTAGACAACACTTTACACCGGACGCACAAAACACTTGATAGTTCATTAATTTACATCATTAATCTACATAACTTTTCGGGGAGATGTTTTCCCCATCTTCAGATGTTTTAGGCTTCTTTTAGATGATTTAGTCACAAGTCCTTTGTGTGAGTACAACTGCATACATATTCTTGCTAAAAAGACATATGTTCAAACATTCAGTTAGAAATATCGCAGAACAACACTTCTCTATGACAATTTATTTAATTTTAAACTCTTTCATTATTAAATTTTAAATTGTTAAAAGTACAAACCTGCACGCTCATATGATGCATGTGATAATTGCGTTAAAATTATTTAACTTGTCAAAAATACACGGTATGATAGGTTCCTGTACATTTTCGAGTCATTCTGTCAACGTCTATTTTCTGTTGTTGGCCTCTAGTCTCTACAGAGTGAACCGAGACTTATCTGTAATTTGTGGTACCAGCTAACTTTCCTGGTATGACGTATGCCATGGTGGGGGAAACAATGGTCGATAGTTACATTTATGTCTTTCTATGTTTCTTTATCATGCTTAATGCTGTATCATAACTTGAAGTAAATATATTAGATTCAATTTGTGTGTTCATCACTCTGTTCATTTTAATGTTAATTGATTCTGCTATGATTCTTTTGTTTTTATTTCGTTCATAATCCTGAATGGTTGTGATCTTAAAATCTATCGTATGGCCTATTGTTTTAATATGATTGTTGATACCACCCTCTTTGTTATTTTGTGTATTATTTTTGTGTTTCCGTATCCTGGTCACTAGTTTCCTATTTGATTGTCCAATGTAGTTAAGGTCACAATTAGCACATGGAATCTTATATACTATTTTTGTCCTTTCATTTTTCTCTGTATTATCCATGTGTGCTTTAGCAAAGGGGTGTTTATTATTTATTGTATGGATTGTCTGTAAGTTATATTCACTGCAGGTTTGTCTTATTTTCCTAGTTAGTCCTGGTACTAAGGGTATTGCAATAATGTTATTGATGTTAATTTTGTTTTTTGAAACCGAATTTGTGTGCTTGATCCTTTGAAAATATTGTTTTATTGTTTTATCTATGAATATCCCTGGATAGTCATTGTTCCGGAGGATGTTTCTAATTATGTTGATGTTTTCTTTTTTGGAACTTTTCATCACTCACATTTAGCATTCTATGTAGGAGGTTGTGCATGATGGCTATTTTCATGGTCTTAGGATGTGCTGAATTATCATATAATGTCCTCCCTGAATCCGTGTTTTTCCTATGCCAATTGCATATCAGTTTATCTTTTTGTCTATGTATTTTAATATCTAAAAAGTTTATATGGTAATTGTTTCCTTTTTCTAGAGTAAATTCATTATTAGGATCGTATGCGTTGAACATTTCATGGGTCCTTTTAATGAGTTCTTCATTTGTTATAGAAATTGTATCATCTACATATCTCCTATATAATTTAACCTGTAAGTTAGATAATACAGATCTTTCCACTCTCATCATAACCAGTTCACAAAATAATCAACTTAAAACTCCTATTGGAGCCCCTTGGGTTTGTTTGTAGATTGTATTCATAAATGTAAACTCAGTGGAATTTAAAATCAATTCTACTCCTTTTATAAGTGTGTTCACCGGTAGTGTGACATTGATGTTAGAGACTGATATGTAGTACTCTAATGCATCTATTATATGTCTATGAGAGATTGATGGGTACATATTATTAACATCAAGTGAAATAATTCTATCAGTTTTGTCTACATTTGTCTGTGATAATATCTCTTTCAACTGTTTACTATTATTTAACGTATATTCCTTTTCATAATTAAGTATTGGTTTTAAAATTGATAGAACTAACTTGGAGAGCATATACACTGGCCCATCAATACTATTTATTATGATTCTCGTGGGTTTGTCTATTTTGTGGATTTTCATGACCCCGTAAGCTTTGCTAACCTTCGCAACTGCGGTGTAAAATTTATTATAAGTTCCTTTATCTATGTATTCCATCCTATACCATAATTTCACCATCATCTGGATCTCACGTAATATTTTGTTGGTGTTTTCTTTTTGTGTAGTTAAATAATGTGCTTTGNCCCGTAAGCTTTGCTAACCTTGGCAACTGTGGTGTAAAATTTATTATAAGTTCCTTTATCTATGTATTCCATCCTATACCATAATTTCTCCATCATCTGGATCTCACGTAATATTTTGTTGGTGTTTTCTTTCTGTGTAGTTAAATAATGTGCTTTGTTTTCAATACTCTCTTTTACTTTTCTATTGTAATCATCCTTATTTATTACAATTGTCTCATTGCCTTTGTCAGCTTTAATTGCAATCAAGTGTGGATTCAGTTTAAAGAATACGCGAGAAAAATGAATTCAGAGAAAGTATTTATCATAACTTGATAGAATACATGTCACAAACCCAAACTAAATGTCTAGACACATGGAACAAAGACAAACTCACTACAATAAACGCAATTATCACATGCATCATATGAGCGTGCAGGTTTGTACTTTTAACAATTTAAAATTTAATAATGAAAGAGTTTAAAATTAAATAACTTGTCATGGAGAAGTGTTGTTCCGCGATATTTCTAACTGAATGTTTGAACATATGTCTTTTTAGCAAGAATATGTATGCAATTGTACTCACACAAAGGACTTGTGACTAAATCATCTAAAAGAAACCTAAAACATCTGAAGATCGGGAATACATCTCCCCGAAACGTTATGTAGATTAATGAACTATCAAGTGTTTTGTGCGTCCGGTGTAAAGTGTTGTCTAAAATAAGAGCACTGTGAACCAAGATTAATAATATAAGACAACATCACTTCTACCTAATGTATAAGGGAAGTATTAAAATTGGTCGAAAAAAATTTCGAGATATCTTCGGATCTTAACAAATTGGTTCCAGGAGAGTATATTTTTAAATTTTGGCGATGAAGTCGAATGTCATATATGTATGTGTGTATGTAAGTAAATATTATTTTCCCCGGATAACTCGCTAAAGAATTAATGCATCGAAATCAAACTTGAGATTTGACTTTGGGTGCACTGGGAATAGAAACGTATCTCTCGAGAGCTCATACTGACTTCATTTACACACCTCGCTCCACTTCCTGTTTTTAAAAATTCAAAATGTTGAAAATATACATAGATTTATTTTGATTGTTCTTTTAGTTCTGCGTATGGATTACTAAAAACCGTATTTTAGTACGTTGCTCCATTTTTGAGATACAGCGAAATGTCATTCCGCAAACATGATGGTCAGGAGTCCTCTATTGGAAATTGCAAGGATAATTATATTTAAACCGATTGATCTTTTAAATATGTCCTCACGATTGATAATGACAAAATATTTGTTTTTTTGTGTTTTTTTCTTTCTTGTAGCTTTGTTGCAATGTACGTCGCTTAGTGTTTAGATCTTTGTTATGAGTTATAATTGGAAAGCTGAGTGGGGCACACTCTAGTTTTTAACTTGATATTAATAAAATAGCTAGTGTGCACACTATTGAGTCGAGGTATACGTAGTGAAATAATGTTTACAATGGTTTGAGTGTATTAAATACTCTGAAATGCTACTGTTTCATTTTATAATGATGACTAGAGGGAGTGAGTGAGTGAGTGCGAGTTATTTGCCACTGCATTGAACATACATCTATGTCCCAAAATGGAGCACACCTCTCTACATTTCATGGACACTGATTTGACTCGTATTCGCGTAAGTGATTTATGTCGAGACATGTTTGGAAATTTCCCTCTCTATAGATTCTCTCTATGTTCAGAGCTATATTCGATCAATCCCACTTCCCTCTGCGCCCGTAAAAAGAGAACTAATAAGCAACATACGCCGTTAAAATGAATACTCATTTGTTCCCGATCAAATCTGTGCACTTTACACGGAGCAGTTGGCAAAGGCAACGTGAGCTACAGAAATATGCTTTGCCGGGAACTGAATCTACGGAAATCACTGAAATAATTGCTACAATGCATTCACATTTTGTTGTTGCAGGATTTTAAAACATTCTGAGTAAAATCTCTTTAAGTGAATCTATTATTTCTAGTAACAACGTGTTTCGAATCATTTGGAATATTACTATCTATAATTATATTTCAATTCAATTCAATAGAACATTTTATTTACAATATTTGCATTTTAAACTACATGTGACATAGCTTTAGCCCCTTTGCCTTCTTAAGCTCTTTAATGCCGTGGACTGTGCGTTACATACCTTGGAATTTACTCTCTAAGAATTGTTCAGTTGCGTCTACATTTTTCGCAAGAAGATTGCAATTTTTATATCCTGCTGCCGTAATAGTAAATCTAGTTATGCATGGATAAAAAATTAATNAAAAAAATAATAATTATTATTATATAACCTTTGGCATACTGTAATAATTTCTTAAATCGTAAAAAAAAAAAAATTCTTAAACTAATTCATTGAGCACCGTTGGGAACCACGGAAAACAAAGGGTCAGGACACAAAGACTGTACATGGAAAATATATTTACACGAGAATATTTACAAAAGTATTAACATAAGACAAGAGTCTATACCCGAGAGAAAGTATTGACAAAAATACTATTATATCTGGAGTGACAAGACTTATTTATTCCCCGAATGTTGAATGAGGCCTATGCACACTTTTCGTGGGATAAATAGATTTATTGGTGACGTTTTCTTTCATAGCAACCGCAAGAGAAACCTTCCCGAGGAAACCATTGGTTTCCAAATGACTGGCTTTACACAAGGAACAAGAGAAACGTGTGAAAAAACTTTGATGAAATACATTCCTGTCATTGATCTTTTATAAAATTCATCTTGATGTCGATGGACCAAATGTCTTCGAAATTGAAGTGATAATTTAAGAATTTAACTTAGTTTCTTTTTCAGATTCTTCGCCCTCTTTCAGCCGAACAGGTCCTCATCAATCTTTTATAAGTGTATTTTCACAAATAACACACTTTCACGGAATGCTTCAAATGTATTTCATATTCGAAATCAATATTCTTTGTTAATTGTCCGTCCTTTCTATTCAACCACTGATAAATGCATTTGATTGTTCACCGATACGTGAAACAAAAAGTCCAATTTTTCAAATCAATACCTTGCTTCCGAAATGAAATAAAAGCGTCGAGTTATCTCCAATGGAAAAAAATTCACTCTTGAATGGAGTCGAGTGCCAAATTCCATTCGTATTTGTTACGAATCGAGTTCATTAGCGGCACTCGATATAAACCGTGTATTTTGTTTATTGTCATGGAGGGAGAAAAATGTTCGATGTTGTAAGAAGCTAGATATGAAATAAAATGGCTACTGCATTTTATCTTCGGTTTTAATTCATGAAGTATATTGATGTTATTCTTAATTTCGATTCAGATTAATTTGTGAATGTATGGCTGACATTCTTTTGCATCCTGAGTAATAATCTATACAGTATATATCCCCCTAATAACTAAATTTGAACGCGATCACGCATCTCAAAGACTTCAAAGAGAACGCGCAGCATATTTTTAGTGAATGAAGAAATATTTCACTTTAATCATTCCTGATTGATAATTTCGTTTCCGTTTGAGGTTACACGATATTATAATACAAAATTATCTTCATCGACTTGTTCTGTAAATCTTTCTCGTATAATAAATAACCAGGAATGTTAAAAAATGTGATAGAAATTGATTCAATCCACGTACATTGAATGTTCAGACAGAAGTTTTAATTATTTACTATAGTATTTACTTTTTTGTGAAGAACAGCAGACCATGAGTCCAGCCCGCACTTCCACAGAAATTTTATGGTTTGTTCAAAGGAATTGGGAATGAAAGAAGTGGCATGACCGTAGAGTGTAAGATATACGTCAGACAAACTCTTGCTGAAACCTTCAACCGAGTCGGGTATCAAACCTGTTCAACAGTATGAAGGCAATATAAATAAACCTTTGTTGCTAATATTATGACACCCTTTATTGATACTGATAAGAAAATATTAATGAATGAGTTTCTACATTAAAACTTTGCAGTTCTTAATACATCTTTCAAATAAATCCGCGTCAAACATTTCATCAAATTACCGGGTTGAAAATGATTAGATTTTGGAAATCGCATGTAACAAATCGGATACATCGCTGTTCTTTTCTTCTCAATGACTTCTCTTTGCATGAAAATGTAAAATATTGAAACATCACCATTCTAAGCTCTTTAAATAAAGGAGAATGCAAATTCTTAATCGAAAATTCTTTACACTCTCTGTACTTGTAATGGGATATAAATTTGCCTCGCTGACATGCTCTTTGGAAATAAATCTCCACCACATTGCCAAGAGAGGACCGAATCCCAAGCGACCCGTTCTTCACTTGTCCATACAGACGAAAGTAAACATAATTAAGTGCAGTAATCAATCGTCAATTAAATGCCATCGATAGTGAAAAAAAGCTTTATTTATTTATTAATTAAAACCTTGGGATAGGTATTAGTGCAAATGCAATTTGCGCTATAATTGCTCCGATTTTTTTTTCGATTCTATCAATGGAAGCGTGCATTGATGAAAAAACGCGCATTAATTTATCTGTAATTATCAGCAGTTGTTTTGGCAAGCGGAGCGGTGAAGGCGATTGGGGAAGGGAGGTGGGGGAGGGGGGCAACAAATATGGCGGGTGGTTGTTGCTGCGGCGACGACTACCTCCCACCTCCCCTTCACTGGCTTCCCCCGCCCCCATCATCCACATGCTGATGTCCGATCTGCTTGTGACAGGAGAACAACGGATTCGATGCGCACATTTTCATAAGCTGTCATTTATTATTATCCGATCAATGTGTGCGTGCATTTTTACGATTTATTCATTATGAATAATGCATTTCGATACATTCTAAAATAACGATTTAAAAATTGTGGAATGTGTTTGACCGAATTTTTGCAATGTAAAGAATGAAAATTTTCAGTGAAGGAAATCGTTTGTGCGCGTATGTTATGACATGAGCCGTTAATTCAGCCAGGGGAAACCCCAGTCGTGATTGTCGTTTACTGCTTAGGCTTAATAGCCTTCATTTTGTCGCTTAATGGACACAGATGTGAAGGAACTCGAAAAGTACAATGCGATGAAGCGAATATGACACTCATTTGGAGGAATGTACTTGGGTACAATGTCTCACTGCAACCACGTGTTAAAGAGAAAAGAGAAAATTACACCATTAACCAGTCTCTCTGTGTCCCAACAAGGTTATGGATTTCTCGTGCTCTCGTGTGGAGTGAGGCCATGTTTTGGAAGAATGGGTACGAAAAAATTATCCTTTGCCGACTTCATCTACCAAAATAGATAGGTCAAATAATTCATGTGATTTCGTTAAGCTTTTAAGTGTTGTGGGTGAAGTGAGTTTTATTCTGAAGTTGAATGTTGAAAATTGGAAAGATGTGACAAAGAAAACTTTGATAGCTCATCTTTTCCAATGCAAAATAAATAATAACAAAACCATGGTAAACGATGTGTAATTATTACACTTCTTACATCAATATAGTCTTTTGCGGTAGTTCACATTGAGACATTTTCTTTCTATCTTCTTTCGTACCTCTCTCACTAGGTTATCACTGAGCAAAGGAAGTTCACTAGTTATGAATATAAAGAAGATACATGCAGTCTTCTCTCTATCCTTTTCGGTTTCATGTGTAGTCAAGATTAGGAAAGCGNTATAAAGAAGATACATGCAGTCTTCTCTCTATCCTTTTCGGTTTCATGTGTAGTCAAGATTAGGAAAGCGACGTGTATTAGTAAACACGAAATTTGAATATAAACAAAATCTATAGGAAACTAAATCAAGAATGATTTAATACTTCCATCATATAGTTTTTCTTTAATAGTACTTTTCTTAAAAAAATTGATGACACTAAAGTAAAATGCATCACGGGAAAAAAGAAAAAAATGGTACTTGAAACTTGTGGGTTTTTCAAATACTTCAGTAAAATTTGGCTTTTAAATATATCATTGGATTCAAATTAAACACGAATTGGTATTTACAGTTGATTTGTGCACGTGTATTTATGTATTCCTTATTTCAGGTTCCATGGTGAAATGTAGGCCATGAGGTTAGATCTTCCAAACAATCATGATCTGTGAGAAAAAGGGATCGGGTTAAAAGGGTCCCAAAAGCACTGAACCGACCTTGGTCAGAAGTAGAGATGCACGACTCTAATAAACCCCATCTACAGTAGAATTGAAACTAGAAGAAAGACTGGAATGATACTGTTGGAAGCGGCGTTGCCACAAGGTCAATCTACCTCTGTCATTACTCAGGCCACATCCTTCTTGGGATGACTAGCTTGATTCAGCAAATGAGATCAGAGGTGAATTCGCTGCCACAGGAAGTGAGGTCAATGAAGTGATCTATCTCTGCATTTCAATCCTCGTGTTTGGTTGCGTAGTGGGACTCGTACTCTTTGGAATACTTTGCTTTGAAATCGAACACTTCTCGTACCATTTTGAGGTCGACGTCTTTTTCTTACTCGCAGTGGTATTTTCTTGTACTGAATACGCTTAGAGACGAGAAATCTGGCAACTCTGGCAACACCGGTTGTAAAGGATACCGTGAACTTCTGATTGGGTGACAGCATTGACAGTACCACCTCGCCGCATCATCCTTGACTGGCAGCCCTTTCTATATTTAACTCTTCTATAGGCCGATAGTGGGATATCGAACCCACGCTTTCTATCTCACCAAAAGACACTACAATTAAATAACCTGCAAAAGGGTGAACCATTTCACCATTTATTTTTGGGTATTTTAATCGGATGATTTCCATGTGAACCAGGTGTTCCATGACCTCTTCCAATTCTTGTATTGCCTCTCCTCTCGAAACATGCTCTTTGCGACCGAGCCATCCCGAATAATCGGAAAGTTATTTCGCGACGAACTCAAATTCTAAGAGAAGTTGCATCCCCCGTCTCCTCTTCCTCCACTCACAACCCTCCTTCGTCGACTGGCGCTGCGAATAAATGTGCAATCTGGGAGCGTCCTCTCAGCCGCCGCCGCCGCTGCTTTAAAGAGAATATAAATGGTGAGCGGCTCAACACAAGAGACGAGGATTTCGAAAGGGGGAAGTGTTTGGGGGGGTACGGGGGACAAGGTTCTTCTTGGTTTCATGACGGTGCTGCTGCTGGTGCTCTCAACTTGTAACGAACCGACGATGAAGGAAGCAAGCAAGCAAGCGCTTGTCACAGAGAAAGACGTCCTTGGCATTGCACGTGGTTGGCTCGCTTCCTTCCTTCCTTCCTCTCGTCATCTGTACACTCCGGTTCATATTCAAAATACATTATTCTTCTAAGAAAAATATTAAATACAAGCAAAAAATATAAAAGTGGTGACACGAAATAACTTGGAACGAAGGTATAGAATATTTTCGAATAGTATTTTGTGACTTATACTAAGCCACATTTCCGGCTTTCTAAAATATTTTCGCAATATAAATGATTGGTGAATAATGCGTAATGAATTACTTGTAACCACGTCAATCGGATTTGACTTCGAGCATACCAAATTACATATAGGTTACACAATGGGATCCAAAACGCAGAAAATTTATTTTTTGTGTGCATGTAATATTATAGCATTGTTTATGTCAGGTATTAAGAATAATAACCACGTTAGGTCTAGCTATAACCGTCCGCCAAGACACAAACATACGTACAAATTTTTCCAATTCCTAAAACCAGATGAGTATCATAAGATAATCGATTCCATGACATAAAATATTACCCGGAAATAATTGAGAATTCCAAAAACAGAACGTGATTGAACATTACCATCAGTAGTTGACCGTTTCTCTTTCAATCTTAGAAAATGCGTCTCTGCTTCATTGTATACTTTTAAGACCGATTTTTTAAATTATCATACGTCGAGTATCTTTTTGTAGGTTTCATCTTTACCATTGGTATTTTGTGTTCTAATATTGTAGAGGTAATAATATTTCTTTCAGGAGCAGAAAGAAGGTTGTGTGGCACAATCAAACGAAAACGTTGACTCCTCTAATTATCATGAATAAACACTTTTCATGTAAAAGGTCCGGAAATATGTAAGGTAGAGGAGAAAATAATGACATGATAATCTTAGTCTAAATCTGAAAATAATTGAATCTTAGGTTACAAAGGATATTAGATGGAATATCTGGCAATCATGATTAGCATATTTCTACGTGAAATGGGTAATTTTCTTAACAGATTTTTGTATGATTCTGGAAATGACGTGTGTCCTGCATCGTGTAAAAGTTTGAGCATGAAATGAAGATTTGTTTCTTAAGCTGATACTGAAATGAGCTTATATTTAGTACTGAGTTGAGTGAGCATCTTGTTGGTGCTCGTAACGCATCACCAACAACCACCACTTGGTGACGCTTCATCACCATCAGAGGAGCATCTGAGAGAAATCCGCTTCGAAGCATTTGCGCTCGAATTGAGTCTTCCTGAGGGCGTCGATTTCTCCCTTCCCCGGCACGCTTCTACCCTTCAGGCTTCGAACTACGCCGTTAATTAATTCCCCCCTCCAACCCCACCACAATCTCCACGCACCCCCTGCAGAGTCTTTGTCCACACCCAGTGGTGCCAACTGCCATTTTTGGGTTTAATGAAATAATTTGATGATGCGATAAATTTCGGGTGGATGTTGCACACTGCCGCGAGGGGTGGCGAGCGGACAATATCGGACTTCCGCGACGCCCGGGGGGTCTCCGTGATTCAGATTTCTCAAGCGCCCAACGAAGAGAATGTCCGAGAGAAAGTGCATAAACGGCGCTCCACGCGCTCTCAGGGTCTGATATTGAGGGCGGATGGTAATCTTTACGAGCGCTACCTCGAGATCTCATAGGGAAACGCGTGGACGAGGCCAAGAATTCAACCCTGTTGGAGAGTCAGAAATGAAATTCTGTGAGAGGTGAAAACATGTGAATGCCCAACAAGGCCATACGACTGCTGGCAAATACTGAGGAACCCAATTGGTGCTCGATGACTGAAACTCCCCGTGGAGCTAGCGTAGGGACAGTGGTGGAAGGCAATTGGGCGCCGAGGCCCCGAAGGGTGCTGATAACGCGGGAGGTGTCGTTAAACGTAGCTTAATTGTAATAAAACGTGACCCCACACAGCGTGCGTTTAACTTTCTTTGTCTATTTCAGCCAATAGTAAGTTTTCTCTGCATCGGTCTCTGTGAATTATAGTGAAGTCTTCCATCCTTCTTCACGTTAATCAAACAATGCTTGGAAATAGGTAAAAGCTTTCTCCTTACATCCTATTACTACTTCGTAGATCACAAACATCGTCTCAAAATTGGGCCTCAGATATTTTCCTTATTTATGTATAGAAATGAGTCAGAAGTTTCATCAAACATATGGATCAGTCAATTCGCCCTTCTCCAGTTTTTTAACAAATCGGTGTTACTTCTAATAATAGCTCGTCCAAGGTCAATGTTTATCAATACGTAGAGTAATAACTTATAAAAAAACTGTTTGTATCATCACTGCACCTTAACTGAAGTACTGAATATAGTTTATGAAACAATATTTGATTGATGATAATTTATTATTTATTGTTCTTTATTATTATTCTTTATTAAATATTAATTATTATATTTCTTTTTATTATTCTTTGTTGCAGAAAATACTTAAAGAAACAAATTTTCAGTTTCTTTTTCATTATAAGAAAAATAAATATGCTTCATATATACATTAAAACGTAACAAATGATTTACATTCCCTGAATAAATTTAAAACAAATTTCTAACTTTCACAAAGGTTTAATACTCAAGTTTGCTTGGGTGTCCTGGCAGTTTGGTTTGTTGAAGATGCGCTTTTCAACAAATGACTGACTGATTTGCAGCTCTTTCGCATATTTGGATGGAATATACAAAGTAAAACGTTGAATATAGTTTAAGCACTATTTGTTTGCTGTACCGAAGAGAGACACGACTGGACGTGTTCCAGTGCGGCGCCTGACTCGCAGAGCACGTCGATATTTTGTTCAGTAACAGGCGTTTTTCGCTTTAATTAAGGAGGCGGTGGCAACGCATTGGACGCGTTGTAATGCAAACATTCCCAGAGGATTTTGTAAGGACGTCGAACAGTTTGCCATCTTTTTACTCCTCTACCACGTCTATCAAACTGAAACACTATTCTTTTCCGGGTAGGGAGCCGTGGAGGTTTAATAATTCTTTCAAAGGACGAGCTTTGCCATAGATCATGTCGCGATTTGTATAGCAAATATTAAAAATAATCGAAAACGAAATTAGTGCGAGTTTTTTTAAGAGCTTTTTGAGAAATTAATATTTCAGGTTGAAGTATACTGCTGCAGTTATTTCTGAAGTATAATCAACACAAAAGTTAAATGATTACTTGGGAGCTATTGGTTCATATTTCCTGCAGAGAAACTCTCTTGCTCCAAACAGAACGCTCAAAGTATGGATAACATTCCTAGCGAGGAACCATTCTTTCACAAAAAGATCCACATCTTCGAGGTTTCATAGTATTCCCACAGGAAGGGTATGAAGATATTACTACTTGTCAAATCCTTGTTTAAAAACTTGTTACTGCGGCAATACTTGAATTATTGAAGATCTAATTGGTTTTAATAAAACAAGTTAACAAAATGTTCAACAGTGTATTATTATTTTTATATTCAAGTGAATTGGTGTAAGAAAATAATGTACATTCATCAACAACTATATTTGTTCTATATGTTATCCAACAATTGTTATAATACTCTTTGTAATAACTTATTAAAATTGAAAACTATTTTTCGACATACGATGTTTTGCTTCTTATATTTCAACATATTTTACCTGTACTCAACCTTCGCACTGTTATGTAGATAGTCTCATTCCAGTCCGGGATTTCTTATCACTTTCTTTCGGACCCTTTAATCGGAAATGATGGCATTTCTGGCCAGGGGAAAGAATCTTATTGTCCTAGACGGTCATGTACAATTCGCCGCTGCTTTTGGGCAGTAAAGTATTTATTTATTTGATGTTTTTGTTGTTGTATATGGTGATGGAAAAGTTAGATTGTAAAATTCTGATGATCAACTAAACTCTGAGGAGGATAGCGTTTGCTGTCGAAATGTCGTCCTTGTTCATAAATATATTAATTACGTTATGTTTAATGAAAATAGGAAACGGGACCGACATT
The DNA here is from genome assembly GCA_002313205.1 of Laupala kohalensis. Taxonomy (NCBI): domain Eukaryota; kingdom Metazoa; phylum Arthropoda; class Insecta; order Orthoptera; family Trigonidiidae; genus Laupala; species Laupala kohalensis. The sequence goes on along the minus strand of NNCF01125898.1, from coordinate 713,022 downwards.
CGAACTCAGGACTTCAGGTTCGTGTCTCGACCCCGTCTCCCATTTTCATTCAACATAACGTAATTAATATGTTACCTGGTGGTGAGGTTCACCGCAATTTAAGAGATTTCTGTTTGTAAATAAATATATTGCCTCGACGCAGATATGATAATAGCAAATGACATCCCGATCATATTATTTATCGTAATTATCTTTGTTTCTCCATGCATTATATAGTGGCTTCACGGAGTGAGCTACAGCATACGTTTATGTTTAGAGTGACGAAAAATGAAAAAAAGCTGAGTTCTACGGGTATTTGAGATTTGAAAGAGATAGCATTGCTGTGTGCCGTGGGAATGTTTCGAAACGCTCCGAGTGAAGTGTGGAGCGGTTTCGAAAGCGTATGCGAAGAAGCAGAAGCAAAGGGTTTGTCTCCAGCCCTTCATCCCTCCTCGGCTCCAAAACGCGGAAGAGACAATTTTCGGGAGCGGGGACAAAATATATCGCATTTGAATAAATATGAGAACGACGGAGCTGCGGGACGTCGTCGTCGTCTTCTCCTTTGCGCGGCGGCGGTCAATACAAGAAACTGGGCCCGGG
>NNCF01125898.1:625475-711672 GCA_002313205.1 Laupala kohalensis | reverse complement strand
TTGACATGTGTTGAAGTTGATGTACGAGTCTAGTGAAATATTAGGTGGATTCAGAGAAATTTGTCAATATATATTCTCAGGATTGTAAGTAAATTTAGGACATTTAGGTAAATGTTTATCAAGACTTGCAGATTTTGTACATGAATCTTAGTAACATGAATCTACAGAATATGAGAAAAATGTGTCCGAGAAAAATTATAAAAAGCTTTTGATGTTTAAGCACGATTTTTCAAGTTATACATGGAAATTAATGAGGAACTAAAATTCGAGTTGCGTTTTTCTGTACCTCAATAGGAAATTCTATTTAAGATTTTGTAGTAGCTGTATATTTCAATCATCACTAGTATTTTGTTGATTTCAGTCCACACTACTCAGGAAGTAAATTTCAGCTTGGAATATGAAACTGAATGACAATGGCTTCTGTAGATATAGAGGATAAAATGTTTTTTTTTCTCTCTTAGTGTAGGAGATGACACACCTAGGATAGTACTATTACAGGTTACTAACTGATTATATTTTCAATATCAAATTCTCAAATGGTTTGTAAATTGGGTCTCTTCACAGCTGCCGAGTGGAAACAATAGTAAATTCATCGTTACGAGGTGAAGTCTGTTAACAACCTATCTTCGCTGAAGGAACTAAGATTTTATTTCATACTTCTCTAGTGTTTCCTCAATATAAACTTTTTTTTGTACTGCATTTCTAAAAATTCTTAAAAAGATTCCTTAAAAATTGTAAACAAATTTATTTTGTACTTTTATTTCGATGTTGCAGACACCTACTTGAATTCGCTTTAATTAATATTGGCTACAATATGTAACTTATTGTTTTTCAAACGTAATTGTAAGAAAATACGGGCGAGATCTTCTTTGTGGTTTTATGAAAAAGTGGCGAGGCAGCGTCATCCTCTTGAAGACTCCACTCTTTCCGAGTTCCAGTGCTTTCTTCTCTTGTAAACCTTAAAACAAACTTCAGAAGAAATCATCTTCAATATCTCATAGATCGCACGGCCGTACGATTTCTCCCTTAGAGTGTAAGGGGAAACGTAAGTTTTCTCGAGACCCGCTCCGATGCTCCGCTTCAACATTCATCGCGTTTCTCTTCGACGCAGGACGTTTCAGAATCGACAGCATTCACTCCTTCACTCCTTTCTGCACTCACACATCCTCCACATCCACATTCGGGTATTTTCGAATATTACACAATATATAGAATCGAGTTCCCAACTCACCTCGATCGATCCCGACGCTATTAGAGCTAGGGTATCTTTCTTTTTCCTCCTCTTCTCTTTCTTCTTCTTCTCTTTCTTCTTCTTCTCTTTCTTCTTCTTCTTCTCTTTCTTCTTCTTCTCTTTCTTCTTCTTCTCTTTCTTCTTCTTCTTCCTGTTGACGAGCCCTTAAAGCCCCACAAAAAAAAACCCACCTCGATTCTGTCCATTCCATCAAAGACTTTAGAGCTATTTTTGAGAAGAAACTGTAAATATATTTACTAATGATCTGGATATAATTGAAATAGTATCGTGAGAACTTGGTCACATAAAAACAATTTCTTAATAAATCACCAACGTTTCGGTTTTTATTTGAAACCTTCGTCAGGAGCTAATAACATAAACAAGTGACTATTACTATCAGGACAACTGAAATTAATTAAACAGAAAATCATGCGTAATAATATTGGTAGACAATAATGAGACAACAATGTAACAAGGCAACAAACATATATTTTTAACTTTTGGGTTGGCAATAACATTATGCAAATGAGAAGAAACAATCCGTTTTTCCTCTCATTGTTGATTCAACATGATGTACAGTGTGGTGTGCTGGGAGGAAGTCACATGCCACAGAGTGGGATGGGATTTCTTACCAGATCTCCCATGATTTTTCCATAATAGAATAACGAGGTATGCTGTAATATTGTATCGTTTATATTGTTGGACTGAATTATTATGTATGATTTTCTGTTTAATTAATTTCAGTTGTCCTGATAGTAATAGTCACCTGTTTGTGTTCTTAGCTCCTGACGAAGGTTTCAAATAAAAACCGAAACGTTGGCGAGTTATTGAGAAATTGTTTTTATTGACCAAACCTTCACGACACCATTTCAATCAACGTAAATATATTATACAATTATTGCTCACTTAATAGTATAGGATATAAAAAACTAATGCATACTGTAATTACGTCTGTAGAACTAGAATTATTGAATGAAACGATCGTATTTCACTGACTAGGTTTATTGTCTATTAAAGAAACTACACAACATTTTGACCCCCACTGTGAGCCGTCATCAGGTAAATGAATCCAATCTGTGATGTAGGGTCGTTTAATTCAATGAAAACTAATGTATCATGATCATTGTCTTTTCCTGTATTTTGACGAAATATAACCACTGACATCGAAAAAAAAATTTTTTTTCGAATTCCAACCGTGTGTATGAAGTTTTCTGACAAAACGAATGAGGGAGTATCATTTAACTTTCGAATTCGTAGTATTTGTAGTAGTTTTAAAAATTATTTATTAATTTACATATGAAAAGCGAGATTAGTATTTTAGGAAATCAAATACGAAAAACGCAATATAGATACCATTGATTCGAAAATAAATCTACGCAATACGTGTTTAATTAAATTAACTAACTTTGTTAATTTTAATGTGTTTAGGACAAACACTTCTTCCGCATGTATTCAAATATATATTGAATGGTATGGCTATCACTGAATATAAATTAATATTATTGTTTTTAGAAGCTTTTAAATCATCTGTGTACTGAACTATTGTACCTAGTTTAAATTTCCTTCAAAACATAATAACTTTGTGGAGTTAACGAAGCTTGTGAGACGAGATATTATCATAAAACAGTAAAATGTGTATAAATCTAAGAAAATAAATTTGAATGTATTTATTTATTTAAACCATTAATTATTCAATATAGAATGTTATTAATAGCACACGTCCAAGTCTATTCAGAACTATTTCTTCTTCTTCTTCTCTTCTTAGGGCTCGTCAACGTCTAGGTCATTAGAACCCTTGCAGATGGGGGAAAATGCAGTTTCGCACCATTGGGAAGAGCTGTAGTGACTTCCCCGTGAGTAGGACTCGCTGAATACCTCGACCATGTCCACTAAAACAACCCTCCTGAATTCACCAATTACCTAAACACAAAGATGATAGGAAAGGACAGAATAAAACTGCCCAATACATTATAACGAAAATGAAATAAATTATGAAAATTATAAATTTCAAACTACGGAAAGGAAGAGCAAAAGGAAAGAAGAAAATGGAAGAGGAAAGAAGAATGCAAATGTAATCCCTTCCGAGAACTTGTGGGAGGAGCCCAGATCTACTTATAAAATTCAATAATTTATTAACATCATCCGTTTCATTTCCGAGAATTGTTGGTAAATCTGCAGCCAGACCTATTTGTCTCCGTATTCTTATGTATTTTCTGCAATCATTTAGTAGGTGACGCAATATTATCGCAGTAAATCATAATAGCGTATTTTATGTTATGTACACCATGTATTCATCGCCAGACATTCCATGGCGTTTTTGTTTTTATTCTTAAAATCGTTTCCAAACAATATCTCGTCATCACCCAACCATCCGTAATCCTTCCTTTATAATCCATATGCTGTTAACAAACTCCTCGAAGATGATGTATTTCTCTTCACTATCTATTAAATGCCCGTAGTTACTAATCGAAGGAACACTTGTTGTATTCGACTTAAATATCTTGTTCTGTCTACCCCTTACAACGCACAATCTCATAATACGTGGTCAACTGGCTCTTCACCACCACCCATACTCTTTCCTGATCTCACTACTTCAAACCTCTCTAAATTTTTATTCATGTCACCATGTCCTGTTAATACTTGTATTATCCTATAACTCGATATAAACCATTTCTTGTTCTTCGTAGCATATTGCACATTCTCAATAAATCTGAAAGTGTTTCGGTTTTTCTGTGAATTATTCCATCATATTTGCCATGTTTCTAGCAATATGTCTGTTATCCGGCGTTTCCAACCTTTCTCAGATATTCGCACTTCTTCCCAACTAACGTTATTCTTCCTTCTCTCCGCATTCTAAACCGTAGTACCCACTTCCGCAATTCCAAGTCGTTAGGCAACATGCCCAAAATTACATGCAGTACATCATTTGACACAGTTTTGTATAAACCACTCAATCGCAGCGTACATATTCACTGAAGGTAATCCAATTTATTCTTCATTGTTATGTTATTTAACATCTTTGCCTATACACTACTTCCATATGCTATAATTGGCATCATGTCCCCTCTATATAATGCCATAATATTACCAATATTATGCCCCACTGTGCGTTATCGAATGCTCCTTGAATGTCAACAAATATGACGAGCCCAATTTCTTACTCCGTCTTTCTACCATTATTGTTAAGGCATATAATGCGTCCTCGGTTGATTTCCCTTAACGGAATCCGTATTGATTATCTTCGAGCCATTTCTCACTCTCAACAATCCTTTTTGATCTCATTACAAGCAATTTTTCCAGTACTTTATCCATGCACGAAAGTAATCTTGTGGGTGTATATAAACCAGCTTTGCCAGGGTTTCTATCCCAATCTTTTCGAAACACGCAGGTTTTACTGATCTACCACTGCCGTGGAAATACCCCATTTTTCAAACAGTGGTTGTATATATAATTCTGATGGTCTCTTTGTGTATTCGATATGCATTTTCATCATCATATTGGTTATACCATCGTAGCTTGGACTATTTTTGGTTCTTATTTCCTCCATTACCTCCGCAAGCTCTGCATCTGCTATTTCGTCTAGTTTGTCGTCTCCAACCGCCAAGGCATCCCATTTGTCATCTGCATCATTCTTCGGCAAAAGCCTTTCCATTAGCACCTTTCCTGTATCGACCCAATTCATCCTATTTTTTGGCCTATATTAATACTATGCCATACTTGTCGCGTCTTAATCTTTTCCCTCGCTATTAGGCACGGAAGTCCCCATGTATCCTTCCTGAGGTCCTCTTCAAGGAAGTTTTCCCACGTCTGCATTTCACGTTGTTTTATCTTCCTTCTGTATTCCCGTAAAATTGTTCTACACTCCATTCGAGCAATATCTTTATTTTGTCCTATTCTTCTCACAAGTTGTAACTTCCTCCTCGCTTTGACCAGCTTCCGCTTCAACGCACGTCACTCCTTATTCCAACATATATGTCTTCGAGGAGCGTGTTTGTAAGCTGCGCGCAAAACACTTATCTGACAGAAATAAATGTACTCTTCTATATCTGCAAAAGTACAATTTATTGACATGTCTTCCAATTCCTTCCGAAAACCTTCCCATCGTATTTTCTGCAAATTCCATCCAAGTTGAAGATCTTCCTTTTCTTGAAAGGCACCAACCTCAAATCCAATCGCCAAATGGTACGAAGTCATGCCATTCACCAGTCTCCACCCAATCATATCATCCTTGCGCATATTCTTTGTCAATGTTAAATCTATTACTGATTCACCTCTTTCACAAACAAACTTATTCTCTTCCAAAACATTTTGTACCTCTAAACCAGTTCTCCAGTCATAGTCCGTTTCCATTTTCTAATTTATCTCCCCATAGGCGGGATCGCCCATTCCCATCTACGCAAATAATTATTTTTTCTCTTCTGGTTTTTGTTATAATTCTCGTAGCTTGTTCAATTCAGTCAAACATTTCTTTTTGTCTTGTAAATATCCACTCACCATTATTACATCGAGTCATCCATATACCTATCTTCATACTATCAAGTTTTTAGTGCAATAATGCATCATGCGTATGACTTCTATTCTCTAGTTTATTACTATTAAATAAACTCATCCGTTTGGTTCTTCGATCACTCTGAAACTTAATTTATTGTGTATCGACCTTTCCCGTAGTAAATATGTGAATTTGATAGGAGAAACACCGTTCAATACTTTAGTTTTTAATAAATAACTCTAATCATGAAATAATGTGTTAAAAAGATTCCCGCTCGCGCCACGCTGTTCATTCATTTAACATATAGAATATCTGAGCAAGAAAACATCATTTTCAATTAAACGTAAGCAAAATTTTGAAAACAAAAAAATTGTCAAGTGTTAATCATAAGAAGAATTACAAGGCTGTAGTAGGTATAGAAAGTAAATACAAAATTCTGAACATCTTTATTTTGACTTGTGAATTTCTTGATTTACTTATTGTTCCGAATCCAAAAGTTAAATTTTTTGTGTTATTTAGAACGATTCTTTTTGGAAATGAGACCATTCATTCCAAAACCACTTTATTGTGTGAATTTCGTCGAAATATTAAATCCGTTGTGGTGTAAGAGATCCTGAAATGTACACACAATCATTGTTCCCTTAATAGTATAGAATTTAAAAGCAAAGTGCACTTTCTGCCCCTGACGTGATGTTTTGAATAGGGAACACGCGTTTGGGAGGTGAATCTCTTTGAAGTCTGGAGCATCACGCAGAATCATTCAACACAATGTTCCATCCCGTAGCTTTGTATTTCTTGAGACTTCTTCTCTTGCGGCCGCATTTCACCGCCGTAGCCTGCGTGCCTCTGAAATCCGCCACTGCCATCAAATGGTGGAAGGAAGGGCCACGCGAAAAGGGAGTGAGTGCCCTACTGCTGGAAAAGAAAGGGTGAGAGAGTGAGAGGGTGTTCCACTCCCTTCAAAGAAGCGTCGGACAGACAGACAGACGCTGCTGCTGCTGCTGCTGCAGCCACTGCCGAGTGAAATCCGGCGTGATTGTTTCTGAAAGCGACGGCGGAGGATGTATTTGAAACACGTTTCAGATTCTGTTCCATGAATCGCCTAAGTGGTATTTTCGCAGCTGCAACCCTTCCCGGGTATCATCATCCCTTCGCTGCAGCACCGCCACTGTTTGCATGCGTCGTCGCGTGTTATCCCCCCCCCTCCAGTCCCCACCCCCGCACTCTTCGTGAGGGGTGGGTGGAAGGGGAGTCAAGCGGCCGCAGCGCGGCACCCTCGCGTCCGAGGATTAACGCCCGACTCATTGTCCTCCACAGCGGATTCACAGCCAAAACAATGGACGAAAGAGCCACGTTGGTTTTGCGGACGCCCGCCGTCACAGTGCCGGGCGCGGGGCATGATATGCATTTACGCCTGAGTGGAGGGAAGCACATGGAAATGAACGTGGCATCGCTCAGAGGGTGTCGTCAAGACTTCTATCTGACGATTAGTAAGCCGTAGTAAGCTCTTATCTGTACTTCCATGTTGAATCTATATTTTAGTTCCTTCATTTGGTAAGATGTAAGATTTTTTTTCATATTTATACATATTCTTTCAACATTGGAACACATGTTGTTGAAGTGCAAACCAGAGAGTTCGGCTGGAGTCTCCCTTAATGCGGCTCTTAAAAACAGCGCTGACCCAATGACAGATATCCTGAGAAAGAAAGAACACTGGGCACTGGCAGCGGCGGTATACCACGGTCATCGAGCCATCGGAGTCACCTGACACTGGATGCTCGAAGAGGAAGAAGAAGAAGAATACATATTCTTTCATTTTGTTCTTCTTCGTACACCCGAAACCATCCGAAACCCTAAGATGCGCGTCACTCATCTCGTATCAACAGTGAGTCACATTTTCTTTCCACGAAATCTTCAGCATCCGCCTAAAGCACACGTCGATCCATCGATTTCTTTTCTTCCCCCCCACTGCTCCAATTCTCGAAGTAGATACATAAAGAAGTTGATAAGCCTATGATACAAAATAACCAATCGTTGAGAGAGATTGGTCTTGGAAATAAAGCTCCCTACATCTTCGTTCGCTACGTTACCAACCCCTTCTTCCATTCTCAACAAAAGCTGGTAGACAACAACTTCGCAGCACTTTAGCGCCTTAAGCACAATGCTATTGTTTCAATCCCATTCTCGTCCTTTTTTTCTTTTCCAATCTTGTCCACACTCACATTTTTCTCTGCTTTATTTTATCTCCATTCCAGCGAACTCTCCCTTATTTGTATCGATGTGTATTCGCTTTCGTTTTTATCTGTTATTTCGTTCGCCTGCCTCCACTCTCGCTTCGGCGTTCTTTTGCTGACCGACTCCTCCCTCCTCCCCTCAACTTTAACACCCTTCTCGCCCCCCCCATCCCTTCCCCCTCTGACGTTGCCCAATGCTCGAGCTTCCAGTTCCACTCACTGCTCTTAGGCGCTTAATTTAATTTCACCCTCTTTTTTTATTTCATTCCGTTGCGTTTTATTGTTCTTAATTTTATTAGTTTTTGTTTCACTTCATGGAAACTTTTTGTTTTGTTGAAAGGGAGCAATCCGCTGTGCGGACGGACGCAGTTCCACCATGCTGCTGATGTTTCCACCACCACCCCCCCATCCCCACCCACCCCACGGACGCTCCCAATTAGTCGTTGGCGCTGGGCGTGGCTGACGCGAGGCGACGATGGCGCTTCTGTATGTTGGCGCGGGCACCTCGAGGCAGCTGCGACCTTCGCGGTGGTGTCTTAAATAAGACTTACCCCTCTACCCTCCCCATCCCCACCCCTCTACACCCCTCTGAGAAGCATCCGGGGCCAGATAATTAGTGCGGCCGGTAACGAGGTTTCCTGGTTGGAGCGTTCGTCCTTAGACACGTTCACAGGAGCTCAGACAGCGTCGTCCTCAACGCCCTTCCTCACTCCCGCTTTGACATCATGGAGAGACAGCGGATGGGACTCAATACGCTCCACACATCGCTTTTCTTTCATATCGGCTTTGCATTTTGACTATCTCTAACGAGACGAAGACCTACGGCTGTGTGCGCGTGTATTGTGTGAGTTTTGGGTAAATAATCTTTTCCACTTTTATATTCTGAAAATATCTTTATTTTCGTCAGTGGATTGGTTGTATTGGTGTGGGTCTCATTAGTATCCTTTGTATTGAAACCACGTTGTAAGTAGACATTTTTATTAACACACAGCACATCGACAGCTGCCTTCTGTCATCATCAGATTGGAGTACCTAAACAAATAAATGAATTTTATATTGTAACAAAATAAATACGTATGCGTAAAAAACTATTTTATAGAAAAGTAAGTAAGTAAACAAAATAATGAAAATAAACAATTATAAACTTATTTGTCCCTGTCAGTTTATAAAATCATTCCAACAGGTTGTTAAAATATTTTAAGACAATTATGTTAGTAGACGAGGGTATTGTCAGTATCCTTTATACTTGCTGTGTTCTGAAGGTCTAAAAGAAAAAGAGTTATTACATGAATGGCCTAATCGATCGATGAGAAATGTATCACTGATGCCAAGCTCGAATTTTCTAATCGCGGACAACGATTCCTCTAAGTATTATCCGGGTCATGTGGATGGACGGGAAGAAATATTTTGAGAAGCGGGTTGTTGTCGAAGTGCTCCAAAGAACAGGGATTCGATTTCCAGTTCTTCACCTTTTCAAAGTTCTTTAGTTATCACATTGCTCCATCACATTTGTTTCGCGTAAGAAATTTTTGTATATACCTGTATCTAGGGGAAATGTTAAATTCCGATTTTTAGTACACTCTTTATGTAATCCGAGGAGAAGGGTGAAAACGGAGTCGTTTGAAAGGAGAGACAGCGATAGGTTTCAGACTATGCAATGAAATCTCATTTCTTTCCCAACATTTAATTTCGAAATAATGTCTTCAGTTGTTTCCAACTCCCAGGGTCAGACAATATGCAAGGGTTGTCACTACGAGAAGTGAAATTTAGTTTAAATTTATGTCTCAAGAAGTATTAACACATTTAGATTCAAGACTCGGTTTCATAGAAACTTTCTTCCCCTCATACGAGGGAGGAATGTTAAGCAGGAATATATCTAAAGACTATTATTGTATAAATGGAAAAGTTTGTACGTTCTCTAGTCAGCATCTAACTCCAGTTCTTTTTTCTCATTGGTATGCAAGAGAGGGATAGAAGAGAAGGGTGATTAGATTAGCGTGAAGGATGGATTAAGAAAAGAACTCCCATATTTCATACACTTCGTAGATTGTTACATAACTACGAATACATTCATCAAAATAACCCTTTTTAACAAGCGTTTCTAATTAATTAACTTAAGAAAGGAAAAGTTGATGATATTCATTCAGGAATAAATTAAACCTTTGATTTTCTAAGAATTAGTATGTTTCGTTTTATAATGTATCCATACAAGACATTTAATGCCAAACTATTATTGTCCTCAACACTCTCTGGAAATAACTATTTAAAGTGATGGAACTCTGTGTTATTGTATCTTTTAGTATATTTGAAGCGCAATAGTGCATCATGTTTATCAATGTATTATTGGAATGTAGTAAAGGAATTTATGACAAGACATGGCATTTTTTTCGAAGTAAAATTAAAAGATGGGTAGCTCTAACTCACTATTTGTCAATACAAAACTTACCAAATTATGGACACGAAAATTATTTTATGAGACTAGGAGCAGAGAACGTAGATTAATCTATTACAATAATATTTTCGTTAATAAAATAAGTATTTTTAGCTAATTAATTACTTACTTTTTTGTGGGGCTTTAGGGCTCGTCAACGGCAAGGTCATTAGTGCTCTTAATTAATTACTATTATTATCTGCAATAAATGTGTTATGTTGGAACAGGATATCCGAAACTATCTTTATTTTTATTAATGAGGTGGAAGGGAGGTTGCGTTATAAAATCTGTCAACGCGACCCAAAGCTTGTTGCGAGGCGTTTGATAGCTGAATTGTACTAAAAATATAGCAATCAATTCATTACTTATTTCATTACCCTTATGTTTAAAGATTTGTTACACGATAAGGTCTACAGAGTTCTGAAAATTATTGGAAAGAAAATTTCAAAGAATGGATTTTTGTAGTGAGTAGAGAGAAAGGAGAGAAAATGTGGATGTAATGAATTTCGATACTTTCTTGCTAAATTTAATACTCATATTAACGAGTATTGGCTCGAAGATGTGTTCACAATTCTATAGATGGAGGGCTAACAACGTACACAAACTTACGTATTCATATTGTGCTGCATTTATTTTGTCGAGGTTCAATTATATTCTGCCGACGCGTTGACTGCCGGATGAAATTCGCTCGGAATTTACTTTATCTCTGTCTACTCGGGAAGGGATGAGATCCCGAGTCTCGAAGATGCATTTTCCACGTAAGGATGGGAACAGGTTGACTAAGACGAAGCACTGCGCACGGGTGGAGGAGGTAAGGGAGAGTGAAGCCACGCATATACACGGGCCGTAGCGCACTGAGGCAGACCATTTAAAATGCTTCAAGAGCACGCGGCGTTGAAAAATGCCTCCAGTTAATTTTGATTTAAATTTTATGGCGGCCGTTATTTAGGACGTAATAACGTACCCTTCCACCATCCTAAACCTTCTTCCTGTTCGTTCGTTCGTTCGCTGGCTCCATCTGCTCCTAAGGGATGAAGGTCCACTCTCTCCCGGAGTCTCAGGTCCTTACGAGATGGATGCGCTGGAGCCGCACGCGCCCTGGTGGACAGAGTTCGAAATGTGTGATCGTTAGGTGCTCCGCTAATGACTCAATTGCCGGAAGAGGAACGCTGATCCCCTCTCCTCAGCGATGATGGCAGAGCTTCACGCTGAACCGTCTCGTGTCGGGGAAACCTCACCGCAGTACAAGAGATGAGAGATTGAGACGCATGAAAATAATATTTTAGAGAATACCGCAGAAGTCACTTTTCCCGTTCTTTCTCTAGGCAGCCAGACTGTGGAACAACCGTGATAAGAATATAAGGAATATTTCAACGAAATACTCATTCTCCAATACATTGCGTTCCTCGTTCCTCTCGGAGTTGCATTAACACAAGGACCACCGTATGAATGGTGATGAGTATTTCTTTCTCTTCTGATATTTTCCCGATTTTTAATTTTGTTTTATCTCATAGATAATGTCATAAATATTTATTTTACCGTGTAAATATATTCAGAAAGAGGTTAAGTGTAAGAGAAGGCATTTGCCTTAACTTCGCCTCCAAATAAAGATGTTTATTATTGTATGTATACGAAACGAGGACCACGAAAGACGATTGATTTGATTTGAGTTTACTCCCTAATAACCGACATCGGGGCAGACCACTATCCGAACATTACAACTGTCGCAGAGGTCGGACTCTTTGTAAATACCAGCTAATTAAACTGGGACATGGATACAAAGATCTACAAATTTTATCTTACCCCGCCCGGGTATCGAACCCGGGATGACTTGGTGACGAGCAATCACGTGGCCACGACGGGGACTGATGTTTATTATTATTATTATTATTATTATTATTATTATGTTTTTTACTCTGGATTGTACTCGTGGGTAATCGATTGTAATGTTCATTAAATTATTCCAAAGTATAATTATCTTTTGTGTTTATATATAAATAACTTTGTTAGATTGATATTAGTAACTAGCAACTATAAGTAATTTCTTACAAAAAAAGATTTTTGTGAAGTAATACAAGTGGGAACTGGCTTGAATCTGTTGATTGCGTAATGGTCTGCTTTTCTCCTGTGTTCCCATGATGTAGTTGACAAAGGTGAACAGGAAGAAAATTATGAATTAAATATCTCTTCAGAATGTCAGGTGACCTTATAACTTTTTAAAAATATTCGTATAAACATATATTTAAAATATTCGTATATTTTAAAGTTTCGTTATTTTTTAGACTTCTTTCAGATTAAAACTATTATATCACTATGTGTAAACTAAGAGTACTCGAAGTTGTAATAACGAAAATAGTTGGACTGCCTTTGGGGTGAATTTCCGCGATCGATACTTTCATTTTTACTGGAAATGCACCCAAGTTATTATTGCGTGGAGATACTATTCGTGAGCTTCATTAGTAACTCTTTGGGATTAAAACGAAAAGGGAGAGTTTTGCATCTTTGGAAAACTTTTGTCTGAGTTGACAAGAAAATTTTGCCAAATTTCATTATTTGGCCTAACAATATTTTGTGTTATAATTACTTCTGAAACCATTAAACAAGGAGTACAGAAAAAGAAGATGCACTACCTTTTCTCTTGACGTGTAGCGTATCACCCTCTTGTGCTTCTGGTGCTAGCACATCGTTGTGGGCGTTAATAGGCGGCTCCCCGCATGCTACGACTCTCCTTCCCTTTGCCTCTCTCAGCATCCGCGGTGATATTTTAATTGTTTGCTTCGCTTGCGTTGGCGCGTCCGCCCCGCGGGTAGCGGCTTTCTTTGTGCGAATCCGCCACTAAAACCCTCCCTTGCGGTACTCCTTCGCCGACCCTCCTGTCCCTTCAACGGCCTCGTCATTTTTGCTTCCCCATTCTGACACCTCGCCTCTGGCGTGGGGAGGACACGGCTGGAAAACTCCGAATTAGTCTCGTTTTCCAGCGCGATTCGCCTGTTTTCGAAGGATTCATTTCGCGTGCTAATGAGTCTGCGGATTGCGGGGAAGGAAGTCTGCTAGTGGGGGAGTGGTCGGGTCGGGAGACGCCGAGGCGCGAGGGTGCGTTCAGAAGAAGCTCACGCAGCGTGCGGTGGGCGCTACGACTCTTTGATTTCTCTCGGTTGACCATTGTGGGTTCTTCCAAGAGAGAATGAGTCGCGGAGAAATGTTCGAAAACTGCGTTAGCTCTACACGTACAGAGGCAACTTTTTATTTATTTATTATTGCACTTATGATGAGATTAAGGTCTTGACACCTGCTTTTCCACGCTTTGGGAAGGAGATATGCAGATACGTCGGAAGCAGATATGCAGATAAGAACGGATATTGGTTTGTAATTAGTGAGAAAAAATCCAGCCTAAACCCTCACAATCATTGCATTTAAGGTCTGTGAGATATGATTTACGAATATAGTTGGTGACAAAATTAATCATTATGATCTCAACCTTTGTAACGACAAATCTTCCCCCAGGATTTCTTGGATTTTCCTTTAGCACTTTGCTTCGAATTGATGGGATTTTCCTTACTTTCTTCCCGAGAATAAGTTAGATTACTGTCATCATTGTTAATGAGGTCATCCTGATTATAATCTGTCCTCCAATAAAATGTTCGACAAATTTCCAAATTATTTTTTTATGGTTGTAAAATATCATTACGTAATAGGGAAATATAAATGCTATTATTGAAATCAGCAGGTACAAAATACTATAGAACACTTAAAATCGTTCTACCCCTAAAATCATGTTGTCTTGTGTTATTTGTGTACTCTGACTTATATTCAATGCAGCAATTTTACTTGGACAGAAAGTGCTCTGATCATTTTTTAAACAATTTTTCTGGTATCTCACTCTCTATGAACGCCCTTTTTGCATTTATTCTTCAAGGTTTCATTATTTCCATTACATTTTTTAGCATACATGATCAGCGTTTTTTCTCTCTTGTGTTTTCATTCTTACCATTAGTAGGGCTCTTCACCTCCTCCTGTTGGTAACTCTCTGAGTCCTTTCTCGATCTCTAGTTCCACCATGGAGGTAGATCCTCCCCCTCCACCCCCAACTAGTCCTCTTCCGCCATGCGGTGCAGCCGCCACCGTCCATTGTCTCCGCATTGTTCGCAAATTAATACACATTTAATTAGTTTCGCATTAGGCGCCGCGTGCGCATCTTGTCTCTTCCCCTCTCCAAACCCTACCTCTGCACGCGTTACAGCCCTCGCAGTAAGGAACCAGTCCTTCAAGACGAGCTGCTCCCTTGCCTCCGTTCACTGGATACATCTTTAAAGTTCTTCTTTTTCTTCCTATTTCAATAAGTAGTACCGTTAACAAGTGAATGTACATATTAGAGTCTACACAATGTAATAGTCAGGTGGATGAGGTGCTTTAGGTCGAGAACATTTTCAATAAAGACGCAATGAATTTGTAGAAACCATATATTTATATTTACTGATAAGTTTCTATTGCTTAATCAATCTTTAACTCGGTTATTAACATCATCACTGTATTAGTATTAGTCATTATACACTTTTCAGATTGAAGAACAATCTTTTGAAAATCATTTTTGTTGTAGAATTAGATGAGAACTCGAGACTGCTGGTGTGAATTTTGTTATTTCGTCGTCTATTTTGAACCTTAACTAATTCATTTTGATACTTCTGTACCAACATCGGTGGTATGGTGGTTGCGTCTTCGCCTCCACCATATGACTGAACGGTAGTGATGGGTTCAAACTCTGTTCGGCCAAATAGGTGAGGTTTTCAGATGGAATTATCCCTACTCATTCTAGACAAATTTCGGTTCGGTTCCATACGTTCCCTGCAAACCCAATATCTATCCTGCCCAATTTCTTGTTTCAAGTCACGCTTAGATCGACTCAACAATGCCCGAAGACATTGAAAAAGAAATGAATAGTGGTTTCGATTATTGAATACGTTTNAGTGGTTCCGATTATTGAATACGTTGATCGCAGTAGATCGACCAATGAACAACTAGAAAGTGAATTTGATTCGAGGACCCCGGTGCTATGAGGTCCTCTGAGGACCAGCACGTATCCCTGGCGCCCTTTTGGAGCTTTGATGGGTCGCGTTATCTTATTCTTATTATACGAGCAATAATTATAAGTTTAAAACGACTATCTCGTTGACCTATCGGGGGATTTTGCCTAGACTTGATAGAAAATATTTTTTTAGTATAAGGAATCTAATACCCTTAGTGTCAATTTGGTGAAAATTAGTTTATTGGTTAAATGCGAGTGGCTGCTCTGTCCTCTAGTATAACAATACTAAAAGTTGAAAAAACAAACAAATATATAACAATTTTTGTTTTTCAATATACTATTGACGTATATTTCTTTAAATTAACAAATTAAATTAACCCATCAAATAAATTATGAAAAAAATGTCTATAAATTCATTAATTAAAATTTTACTTAAAATTTCTATAATAAATAAAATTAATAACAATAAAAAGTAATGAATATATATTTAATTGACCCCTGATATTAAAAACTATAGTTCTAATATAAAAATATAATAAATTTCTTAAATATTCTTATAGAAAAATAAAAATGTGATTGTGCGCAACGCAGAATCAAGAACTTCTCAGTGAGGCAAATTTCATTATAGTTGGTGTATATTAGAAAACTAAATTTGTGTGATAAACTATTTTCAGATCTATTCTCTAACAAACTTATTATATCATTTTATTTTAGTTAAACATTTCGGTTCCTCGTAAAATTATTTTTGATTTATCCTGCTGGACTATTATTATTTGGATTGACACTGAGAATATTTGTTTTGCGGTGATGTAACAGTAGGTATGCATCTGAATTTGTGGTAGAGCAACATGATAATTTTGGAAATTTTGAGATTAATGCAAACCTATTCAATACGTTCTGTGGTTTCCACATGATTTCTCATTAATTATATCTTAAATGACTATGTACCAACACATATGGGGTATATTTTTGGGGCGCATCAGTATTGGATATTAATACGTTGTTATCCCCAGATTACTTGAAAACCAATTATGTTGTATCGTGTTCAGTTGCTTATTGCTGTTACGCAATATCTTGGTGTAACATACACATCTGGATCACGAAACAATTCGCTATTTTGAAGGCACAATTTTATTTTATTTTTTCCTCAAATTATCATAATATGTTTCAGAGAGTTTTTGTTGGTATATTGTGGGCAGATTTGCATTGTTTTTTCCCTACCATTACTTGTTTTCACACTTTCCTCGGATCGCGATAAAAATCGCTTATGCATGGTGTATTAAAATTTAAGGCAGGGGCATTTCTTCTCTACACCAGTAAATTGAAGAGAAAGTGGCCAAAGAAAGTGTACAAATGAAAAAAAATTAAGTAATTGTCTGATCCTATCTTAAACCTCCATAATGGGATATCCATAACGGGATTGGCCAAACTACCCATGTGATTGGGTCTGAGAAATCAATGGGAACTAAATAATTCGTTAAATAAACGGACAAATGATTGAAAATCGAGCTAAATTTTGTAAATTGTGAAACTATATTGCCATTTGATAATTGAAGGAATTATTTATACTTCAAAGCGCAGTGCCATTTCAATATGTGTTTTAAACGTAATTAAATATTGTCACCTAATTACGTGGAACATTAAAATTGATATTAGTTTGGATTTTGTTATAGGACCCCGATGATATTTATCAGCTCCCATAATTGATTTGCCTCATTACATTCAGTCATATTTTATATTGAGAATTCTGATTACATCTTGCCTATGAACGAACCCTTAAATTTTAGCGCTTTAACTAAACACTTCGCACAAAGAACAAAGCATACTTTTCTAATTTACCAAATCAGACTCAAATTTTTTGTTTTAACTTTGTGTATGGAAACCGTGAGTAGTGCTTTACATTCTTAACAGTTGTATTTTGTTTGAATGTTCGGTATAGAGAGAGTAAAATAGACCATCTCTGCTACACTACGTCATCAGGTTCCCGTTCCAAGAATCCTGAGAACGATTTATCAATGTAAATGCCCGGAGCGCAGACACAATTTACTTTTCAAAAACTGAATGCAAAGTTGAAAGAACGGTATAATAGATGGGTGAACGGAGAACTAACACCTGATACGAAATTACGTCTACGTAATTCATGGTTTTACAATATTAATTTACTTATATACATAATATTTAATATAAAGAAACGTTAATGAAAAAGATTGTGCTATGGTTTCGCCGTACAAGTCGATTCCTAGAAGAGGAGATGCTGAAAGAAATTGTTTGCATAAAAACAGATGTTCGTGTATTTCTAACTTAAACAACTTTGATCATAAATAACACCATTTTCATATTTATTAATATTTCCTTTTCTTTCAAAAAGTTACTCTGAGAATATATATTGACGTTATCTTAAAATAATATGAACACCTGGTATGAAATTCCGCAGGGGATAAAATAATTATTCAGCATAGATTATTTTATTTTACTACTTAATTCATACATAAGAATGTGCATATCCAGGTATGTATGTGTGTATAAAAATGTGGGTATGATGTGTGTGTATATATCTACTTTTTATTCGCCTAAAATAAATTAAAAATCTAAAACTGCACAATTACGATAAATTTTTATATCAATATTTGGATAACTCCTTCACACAGTCAGGGATATTTTTCCCTTGAGTGTATGTATTATTCCCGAAGCAATTATTTTTCTTATTATTACTTTAATATTTTATTTTATGTAATACATATTGATTATTTTGTTTGTAAAAAAAGTAAACCTTGGGGGAAGAAATTAATTTTTATTTCTAAATATTACATTCTCTCCTTTCTTCATATAATACTTCAGAATAAAACCCCACCCTATCTATATTCCTGTTTCCAATGTCTATCCGATGAAATTAAATACTCCGTTCTCTTCTAAATTAGTTCTTTTAATTCCCAAAAACAAAACTCCGAAATTCTTTTCCCAATACATTGCGATCCTCTCTGAGTTGCATTAACTCAAGGACAACGATATGATTGTTGTTGGATGAATGAGTTAATCTTCCCTTTCTGATATATTCCTCTTCATTGTATTGCTTTTTTTGGTAAAGATTATGTCATTCGTGTTTTTTACATGTAAATGTATCAACTAAGATGTCAAGTATAAGAGAAAGCATTTGCTTTAATTTCTCCTCAAAATAAAGATGCGTCATTATTATTATTATTATTAATTAGTAAGAAACATAGTTTAAGAAGTATGGCGATGATACCACGCTTCCATTAATCAACAGTAAGTTTGAGTGTCGGAACTCTCTAGTTCTTGAGCAGAAAGATACGCACGCGGAATGATTTAACGACAGCCGCTGTTTGCCGTGAGACACGTCGAAACTACTGAACTCCTTAGTACACCGACGCCCCGCTTGGGAGCGCCCAGGTGGGGCTTACGTAATGACCGTCGTAGGCACTGCAGAGGTTTTTTACGGGAGGACCTTTTCGGAAACGAGCCAATATTTACGAGGGGGGGGGGGGAGGATGAGAATATTTTATAATCCTCTCGTCCCGTCTCTTCTCCCGCATCGGATGACATGATCACGTCAAGGGAAGCTCCAATGTTGACGAAGTTCCCATGAGAAACACTTTTATGAGTTATTTGGCGACGCGTATTGGAACTAAGGGCATATTTACTCCGTCCACATGGCCAGAAGGGAATATGGAATCTTCAATAAAGAATTTTATTCCATGAATTTATAAATGTGGAGTCCTCGAGTTATGTTTGTTTATACTTCATAAAGTTTGTAGCAACCACCGCAGTTCTAAAATTTGTTTTCATCATAAAGATGTAAATCTACTGTATTGCTCGTACATCATAAGTCACCGCTCTTCTATAGCCGTTGGGTCATTTCGAAACCGAATAGAATCCATTTCCAATTCTAGCAACTACAGAGATAACATTGCACTTCTATGTAAATATGTTTAATAAAATGTATAACATGTTTGATTTATCTGGAAAAAAAAGATAACACGTGTCTTTCAAAGAGATAGGATACCGGTTGTGTGTAATGAAATACCACTTTATTAATCTATTCCGGACACAATATTAATCACTTGTCTTGACTTGTGATTTGAAATATAGCGACCATCATCCATCAAGTGTGATGGATGCCGTTCCAGGGCAGCGTCGCTCGCCTCGTCCACGAATCGGTTTGCGGCGTCTCGTGACAGGTGTCCTCTGATTGGCTGCTGAATGACGCACGTCGTCACTCACGTCCTCAATGGCCAATCACCAAATCACATATGTCAGTGGAGGACGATACGGTTAACACTTCGCAGGTTCCATTGATCGTATCATGTGGACCGATGCGAAATGCGATTAAGGAATGGAGCAGGCTTGGTTTCACTTAGCGTCACTTGCGGCTGAACGCGTCATGAATTTCAATCGTCTTCTCCGCTGCGTAGGTTTTTACATGCGTTTTACTGGACGAAGGGCACAACCAAAGCGGACCCCCTCCCCTGCTCAAATGTATATCAATCAAGCAGTTAAGTCTTTTTGTTCTTCTTACGGGATACATGACATTGTTTAGCCTCGGGTTGCAGGAATTTTAAATCCACTACTGATTGATCGGAATTGATAAAATGGCCCCTTGCTTGCTTCCGGAGAGTAAATAAGATTATTTGTTGTCCACTTGGTCATAAATAGATTGTAACTGTTATTAAAAGGTGAAGATAATGTTCTATTGGAAAATATATGACTAATTTACTATTTTGACTAATTAACGTAATGAAATTAACAAAATAAAATAGTTAATAATTTTTTGATGAAAACAAATTCTGGCTAAAGATCTGGTGGGCTCTCATCCCAATCAGAAATATAAAAAAATCCCAGAAATTGGTCATAATGTTACACACTAACAATTAGCGAAGTCCCCGTTCCGGAAAATTAACTCATGTGCCGAAAACAACGAGGTTTCTATCATATGCAAAGCATTTCTCTATACAACAGACTCATAATATATTTCTTTTTAGAGGGGAGGAAGGGTTTCAGAACCATTCGCTCTTACCGAAAATAATTGATCTTATCTTATAAAGGTTATTTATCCTAAATTTTAAAATAACTTGTTACACATTGTTTATTATCTATCAAACATTAAAATAAAACTATTTTAAACAATTTTTTTTCCATGAATAGCAAACAGCATTTTTATTTAAATTAATCTGACTACGTGCCTGCTCGACGATGGAGGAAATGCTGCTCACGACGCACTGATGTGAAATACATTTAGATGTGATGCTATTATTAGTAAGAATGTCTGTAGCCAAGCTTACTCAAAAGATGATGCATAGTTGATTAATACGCACTGAATTAGAGTGTTTTTTTTTTTTTTTGGTTGGGGCTTTAGGGCTCGTCAACATCGAAGGTCATTAGAGCCCATGAATTAGAGTGGTGTTGATAGCCTATTTACATCAATTAAAAGGGTGCTCTGTCCCTGAATGTTTTACTACCTAGCTATTTTGCAGGACTATTTTGATTTCAAATCGAGAAATATTGCTTGTATGTCTTCCGTATAATCTACACATGGAGAAAATATGTGAAAACTTCTACAAGTTTGCTCATTTTGGGAGTCGAACGCGGGACCCCTTTTTTTGCTCACGAGGGAGTTAACAACTACGCTACCCGTTCGCCTACCACAAATATGTCTAAGACCCGAAGGGGAATGGTGTACAGTTGTGAAACAGTTGTGAAAGGGTGGTGCAGTGGTTAATGTACACTTGTGGTCGAAGCAGGAGTCTCCGATTCGATTCCCAGTTCGTCGTCGTTTTCATCTGGCCGAAGTTATATCGAGAATGCTCTTCAGTAAACGTAATTTTCAGCATCTACAAAATTATATTATTCAACAGTAAGCAATCAACAAAATTAAGAAACAAAACATATATTATGGAGTTATATGTGTATGTTTTTCGACTATGGCATATCTTCATCGTCAGTTGTTTACTTTTTCATTTAATTCTATTTTTAATACTTTAATATATTAGAAACACAAAACTATAATTTATAATTCTAATGCAAGAAGAGAATCAACTCTCAATTTTCTCTGCAATGCATGGAATAAAGTGTCCAGTTTTGTGTCTTTGTTAAAAACGGTTTCACGCGAACTCGCCATTATCCACTTTGGAAGTCGAAAGATTTCCTGCAAAGAGGAAAGAGAGAACAGTTTAAGCAAAATATACACGCAATTACACGAGAGAGAAGATTGATTATGGTCTGAAGCAAATCACAGTCATTAAATACAGCAAACGTTACAGATTAACAAACGTTCTATCTCTTAAAGTAAAGTTTTTACATGCAGAGCAAATAAGAGCGATCAAAACTATTATTTCTCGGTTTATTCTTTATTTGAGTTTCCTCCTTGTGCTTTTTTACCCTGAGATGAGGATTAGATAACACCTCGTGATTTTTTACGGTTGGAATATTGCAAGGATGTCGCACGTCTTTTCATTCACACTTCATCTACACGGGTCAAAAGATGTGAATGACTGTTTTTTCTTTAATTGCAATTTTTTGTAAATGGGAAATGAAGGGTGCTATTGAAGTTTATCTACATGGAGCGATAGAAGGTAGGAGATGAGTGGTAGGGCTATTGCTAGAAGGTGGGTTTACCAACAACTTGGCCCACGTGGAAGTATTAGTAGGAGTAGTTAGTAATAGTAAGTTAACGATATTAGACACTAACTTTACAGAAAAGAAGCGTGAATTCATGTTCTAGGCAAAAGCAAGATCTTAATGAGGTTGTGTTCATCGGTTAAAGGAGTATAAATCTAAATGAGGTTTTTTATCAGCTTAAAAGAGATTACTTAAGTATGAATTGAACATGAAAGACTATACACATTCTTTATCCGTCATTATAAATATTCTTATCCGTCTCCGGATGACACTGCATCTCACTAATTGAGACCTCTGACATTTCGGGCTCCTAGATTCTTTCTTTCTAAATTGATTTGCGATTTATTGTTTTGTTTACCCTGACGAATATCACAGGGGAATTTTGAAATGTCACAAATTTAACTACAGTCATAAGCACACCAATCACTGACTGAAATAAATAAACATTCCACTAATGGTCAAATTTTCTTAAGATTTAACACGAAACTTTCAGTAAGCTAAACACGAAACATCTTTTTCCCAATTGATCAAATAATATCAACATTGCATGCTGCTAAAGCTTCGTTATTATGTTCATCGCCTTGAATATGTTCATTTTGAAAACCTCTGTTTTCTTATTTCATTACCTTTGTTTTATCTTTTGTATTTTCTCATTTCTCATTTACTTACAAATGTATTTTAATAAATCTCTTTATCAAGCTTCGTTGTACCTTGTTCCTCCTCATTTCTCCATGCTATCAACTCCGCCGTCTAATAATACGCAATAAGGGCGCACGCAAAATATGCCCATATTTCAAAGCGCACGGCGCAGCAATATCTGTCAAACGGCGGCGGGAGCTGCGCGCAGAGCGGAGTGTAGAGCCAGTCGCCCCCCCGCAATTATTCCTTCCCCTTCTGCCTACCACGCCCCCCTCCCCTTTTCTCCTCTCCATCCCTTGAGCAGTCAGCTGTCTCCGCCGCTTCTTGCCCTGAAGGCCATCCTTCAAGGGAAGGCTCCGGCGCTGTTCGTCGCGACGAGGCCCCCGCCGCAAGAAACGCCGTGGCGCTGTGGAGCCATGTATCTAAGCGTCGAGAGCAGGGCCTCGCTACACGAGAGCACACGAGAGCCAGGGAACGAAGAAACTCAATATGGCAGCGATTCCTACGAACAATCCCTCTATAGCAGGTTTGCCGACCTTTTTACGCTCACGAGCCACAGAATTAAATCTTCAATACCTCGCGGGCTGCAGAGATACTCAACGTAACATTTTTAAATTGTTGAATAAAAAGTAAATTATATTTTAATGACTTGAATCCCATTAAACAAACTGGGGATGTTCAGGCATAAATTAAATTGAAGAAACACGTTAAGGGTTTTTAACGCCTATGAATGGTGGTAGTAAAATAATTTACAAGACTGGGACAACAAAGGAAATGCAGCAGTGATGAGAACTGGAGTCTGGCAGAAGCATGGGTAGACGTAATATTGAGGACTCGACTTTCAGAGGAAGCGTTTCTTCTTTTTTCCTTTTCAAAATATTTTTTTTTCTGTATTTTATGGCCAAAATTGTTGAGTCCCAGCGGGCCGACCTCTGCTCTATAAAGTAACTGAATCCATGAGAATAATTAGTCGTACGATTGAAGAATAATTAATTTTATGAGAGTTTGAATCTTTCAAATTAATACATTTTTATTATAATAATAAAAAAATTCTGTAAAAAATGCAGTAACATACTGTGTATGACTACGTGATAAGCAATAAACTATGTTACTTACTATAACTACTGTGAAGCAAGCAAAGAACCATCCCATCAATTCTGATGAAGGTTCCTAAGGCAGAGATGGGTTTGACATTTCAGCTCGCTCCTAGATAAGAATAGTTAGAATAGTAGATCAATAAAATACCAGTTAAGAACTTGCGTGATAAGTTTTAGTTGCAAATAACTTATGACTTCCCAAACAATGTTTAACAGAAACTGGACACCTCTACTCAACACTGTCAACTGTGACGTTCTTTCACGTTTTATTTCAGAAGTTACTGCGCGTCTTTGACTATGATGAGTTGTATTTCACACGTCGATCTCAATCCTTGCGATTCTGTTCATTCTTCTTTCTGTAGATTGTTCTGGCTTTTCATTAATAGGAATCGCTTGCTGTAAAGTATTTTGTAGTTTTAAAAAAATACTTGTAAACTGCAGTATTTACTCAAACGCTATTACGGTGTTTCTGAAGATGTGGCTTTTTCCAACGCCAATGCTCTCCAGCAAAAGATCACAATGGTGTGAGTAATGCCATCTGGCGGGTCATTATTGATTTTACCTTGATTCTTCGTTGTAGTTATAGACATTCTATTAGTATTATAACTCGTCGCTAACTTTTCATCTTATCTAGGAATTTTTGCTGAAATTTTTGGATCCGCCTCTGCCTTAGGGCCCTTGATCGGAATTGATGGGATGGTCCCTTGCTTGCTTCCGGAGAGTAAATTAGTTTATTGTCCTCCACGTGGTCATACGCAGTTTGTACTGTTTTTTGACAATAAATTTATTTATTTATTTAATGTGAACACGTACTTGAAATATTCATTTCCTCCCTTCATCACCTCGAACACATCGCTTTGCGTTGTTCTACACTAATGTTAGAGAAAGAAAGTAGGTATCTCCACCAAGAAATCTAGGCAAAGTTGAGACGAGATCTTGGTCAAATTACCCATTATGGTACTACACGAAGAACAGGGAAATTTCGAACCCATGTTGGCAAAAAATAAAAAATAAAAAAAGGAAAAAATTAAATCATTGTTGTGGGATTCCAACCACGAATTGTGTTATCTCTGGGTTGGCTCCTGCACTACCTGTAAATAAATAATTTACAAATTATGTAAGCTAATTCTCATTCAGCCTAATGTTCTGAGCTGAAATTAAATTTACCCGTTATGAAGGATAAAACACTGTTAGAAATTTTATAACGACCACAAAAACCTGAAGATACGAAAAATGAGATCTGTTGAATATAAAAACTCAATGAAAAATTTTAGTTCGCTGTTAGCACCCATTTATTAACATATTTTATTTTGGTAAATACGGCTCAAAACACCAATGCCTCATGCGCACTATATCTGGGTACATTTTTCGCAAAATATGTAACGAAAATTCAGCACTTTCCTGAACTGTCTGAAGTAGGGGGAAAATGTGTATCGTATTACAAAGTGATCCTATCCAATCTTGGGAAGGTTTACCGATCAATTTCTCGTAGAGTGAAATCGCAGGTCACGCCCAATGTCGTCTTTGCAAATGGATCGTAATTTGTTACGCGTCTGCTTTCAATAAGGGAAGGCATCGCGATAGTCTTTCCTAATTACTTCGATGCCATCACGGTAGCAAGTATTACGAGTAATATGGCTGAGACGCAAGCCAACCTCGCGAGATTATTGGAACTTGAGCATTAATTAAATCTCATTTGTTCGTGTCTTTATGTTTAATGATTCGATCCTAAATGCAAACGACCAGCTAACCACAAATAGGACTCTGGTACCTGCTTGAATATCGTGGCAAGAGAGAGAACTAACAAGCAAGAATGGTACTCTGATGTTGTCTGGGATAGGATCCTACCTCCCATGTGGTATAGTATGATTATAATAATTAACGTATAAAAGCATTTTTATTACATTGGCAATTGTTAGAGTTAATTAAACATCCCATTATCATTAGAAAAATATATTAGTGGATTCAAACTTCTAAAGTAAATGAGTGTTTTCATTTAAAGTGTTGTGAAAAGTGCAAATGTGCATTACTCCACCAGTCGAATTCTGTGGACACAATTGGTGGTTCAAATTAGTCTTGAGCTTCTAAACCTCACAAATGGAATTAGTGTAGTGGAATAACGTTCAAATGTGCGACCGCAAATGCGAGAACCCATTTCATTTTGGCTCCAGACGGAAGCGCCACCAGCAGTCACGTGTCTGAAACGGCTTCAACGAAACAATAGAGACCATATTACAGCGCGCGGTGCATAAGATATTAATTTATCATATACACACTACAAGATTAATTTGTAGCTCTTTCCGGCGGGCGGCATTTAATAAAATGCTCCGCGCTGCTACTGGTGAGTGGGAGGGTGGGGGGCAGGGGAATAGCAGAGAGGTTTTTTAATATACGCGTGGATCCGAAGTCGGCTTCACTTTTCACGCCGTGGACTGAATTTGTACGTCTCGGTTTATTAAAGCTTCGCGGTGAAGAGGATTAAAAAAAAGAATTCGCGACGAGAATCATGATGCGCGCTTTTGGACCAGCGGAAGTGGATCCTGATCAACGTCACGAAGGGGCTGTCAGCGACAGTGGTCGACAAAGAAGGAAGGGTGTCAAAACGTCCTCAAAGAATGCGTGAAACAGTAGTGTAGTTGGTATCAGAGGGGAGTGGATGACAATGATTTCGCTGGGGTAAAAAGCACAAGAACTGTTAAAATTAGAAAGTTGAGATTCTATTTTAATATGAGACAGAACGCGAGATGTTTGATGAATCCGAGATTTTTTAGTACATAACAACATTTTGTAAATTCTTTATTTTACACTCTAATCTTTACAGTGCTCTATAATGCATAGGATTGTAGAATGGTAGAGATATGTAAAGATATGTAAAATGTTATAAAGGCATGGTGTAACCTATTTGATATGTAAAACGTGTAAATTTAATATTTTCTAATGTGACACACAAAACGTATTATCATCTTAAAATTACCCAATAAAGTCTCATGAAGCATAAAAAGATGATAAACAACAATTAAAAGATTAACTGCTTTTTAGCATTCTTCACCGAAGAATTATCATTGAAATTGGTGATATCTCAAGATAGTTAGTGGAGACTACGCACGCAACAAAAATCAACCGTGCCATAGAAACGCATTTTCAAATATTTTTTGCATTAAAATTTTCAGCGCTAGATTACTCGTACTTGTAATGTGAGTTAATGCGTTTTTAATTTCTTTGGAAACATTTCATTTACTACTTATCGCAATTTGATTTGGTTTGAGGTAAATCTCGCATGTTTCTTTTAGTTTAAAATTTCATTTGTTTGTACAACAAATCTTCTTTAATGCTCACACAACATGTTGTATCCTAAAGTTAATTGTCCGTGAACTACTTCCTTAAAATGGTTATATAAATAAGTACTTGAAAAAAAATTCAGTTTTCACTGGTTCAATGGGGAAATATATTTTTACCTATTAACACTTTGTGTTTACAAAGAAAATTGATAATGTACGAGCAAATGTGAAAATATTAAGATCAACGCGTTGTTTGATAAAATGCGAAATTCTTTCGGAAGCTCCTACACATCTTGCTATCAAAACGGATTGAAGACAATGCATCGTTTCTTCAAGGGGAGAGGAAGTTGTTGAAGGGACAGCACCATCTTTACCTCCACTTCCCCTCCGTCGCATTCGTGGTTGCGAGTCCATTAAAGTCATTACCGCAACATCTCCCCTTCCTGCTGGCAACTGCTTCCGCGACGGTCTTCAACACCAGGAGGAGAAGTTTTCCATAAGATATCGCGTCTCTTGCCTCCTGCATCTCTTCCTCCCGCGCGGCAGTGGATTGCGTTATCTCCTCCACCTTTGAACCTCCTCGTGTGTTGCGTGGACTTCTTCTCGCCACGCCATCTATCAACGCCCTCCACCTCCAACTGGAGTGCTCAGTGCCTCCAGCGTTTCCCAACTCATTTGTAGTGTAGCGGGTAACCGCAACCCCTTGTGGAGTGGTGAAGGGGGAGTGGGGAGGAGGAAGGCGAATGTACGAAACGCGAGGAGTGTACCTCCTGAACATGAGAGCATCGCCAAAGGGAAGGTGGAGGACTCAAATGAAGCTGCAGATAACGACGTCGTCACCAGACGCGGTAATGGTTCTTTAATAATATCACGTGCGCAAGGGAGTGGGTTGGCTTTGGTCAGTGCCTGGACGAAGCGATGTGAGGGGATTCCCTGTTCGACAGACAAGGGGGGTCGCTTGTTTGAACTCTTTTGTTGCTTTCATCGTGGCCGACCGAGGGATCTGTTTCTGAACGCACCTCACTATCTCGCTCCCTTGAAACTCGCGGTAAATTGTATCATTATGTCCTTTTTGTCGCCTATCGGTTTGGCGTTGTGATTGTAATTGATTTGGCGCGGGGAAATTGCGTTCGTATAGAATTGTATATTGCGTTTCTCGCCGCGACAATGGCACATGCGATTAATCCTAACTAGATCAAAAATAGACATATTGGCGTAAATTGGCGAGAGATAGAAAGTCACGTATCAGAGATGCGTTCGGTGATGAATGTAAAATTAATTTAAATGATAATGGCTACAGAATATTTTAAATGAAATATCAACTACCACATTATATACATTTTCTTATCTACACCAACATGAATATAAATAAAAAAGAACGTAGTAATTTTTTATTAAATGTTTATTTTAAGAGAGCTTTTAGTTCACGCATCTGAGTAAACGATCAATTTTGTCTTACGGCCAGTAACATGCGACTTTAAATTTTACATACTGGTAATTATAACATATTTCTTAAAAATAAATTTGTTACTATTAATGACAAAGTTAATTAATGTTAGTCAAACAACATGTTACTATTAATCACAACTATTTTAAAGTGCTGTTTTACATGTTTAAAAAAAACTTTATTTTAGCGTTCTCCAGAAGGATTATACCTTCAGTGTAACATTTTCATTTACTTACTGTTCAATTTATGGATTTGAAAAGAAAAGGAGAATATTATTACGCACCGAAGAACTAATTCAAAACTCGCCAACGGAAGTACGTGTTCAGCATTTGTGGGATATAGGAGTTATTTAAATACTTTTAAAAAGTACGCTAAAAACCATAACAACACCTGACTGAAGACTGAATAATATATTTGGCCCACTTGGTATTTCAAATATTTTCAGATATATTCGTTAAAAGACACATTGCTCCAGAGTACATTAATTCCTTGGGCAAAAAACAATTCTAATAACTTTTCAATACTAAGCATATTTTAAAATTTTCTTCGTGACCTGCCAAGAAGTGGTCGACCACCGTCATATTTTTACTGGAGTACTATTCGTGTATGAAATTTTCGCGTATTAGAATATTAAGGACTGGACATTAACTTCATCTGCTTCTCAGGTAAATATATTTTCCTTATCCAAATTAAATACACTCATATTCGATAAATGAAACAATGACATTTGGGTCACAGACTCTTGTGATGTAAACTTTGTGTAAAGTAAGTAAAATAAGTTTACGATTTTAAACCATGGCCTTCAATGTAGAGGTCTGAGTCCTTACGCTACCAAGTCGGCTCGTCTCTTCCCCCCCCCACCCCATTAGATAAATCCCCACGCAAACAGCGCCGTCGCGTTTTAATCAACTTGTTCAGCTTTATAACTGTGCGCCATTGTCGCTCTTCCTGAACAGATCCAACTGCGTCGTCGCCCTGAATTTCCGGGGCGTAACGGAACCCCGAGGCCCTGAGGGACCTCCCAGGCGGAAACGATGCGTGGTGCTGTGTCGTGTTCATGAGGCGTGTTAAGGGCGCGCAAACGAGTTGAAGAAATGCGCGGACGGGTCCCGGCATCGTCGCCGTAACGTTCCGTTCTTCATCTGCAGTCGTATGCGCCTTGCCTGCGTTGTGGACATAACGCGAAAGTTTGCAATCTGGAAATTCAATCTTGTCAGAAGTGACATTATACAGTTAATTATAGGTGTAAATAATAATTATTAAAGGACCTTCCTTGTCAAATGAGTCACAAGAAAATCAAGCGTTTGGGCAATGATTTCTAGACTAAAGAAGTAGGTTAAAATACAGTTTCAAAAAATATTTGTTCTCATTATAAACTATTGAAAATTGCGTTTCAACCCGCACACGCGTGTGTACCATACTATTATTGTTCGTATTAGTAACAAAATTTTGTGAAAAAGAATGTTGATAAATTTTATGTTTCTTAAAATAAAGAAATATACATTCTTCTAAAATACAAATTGACCCAGCAATTGTTAGTTAAGGTAAACATTACTATTTTTCATATATTTTTTTCTCCAAAATTTTATTATTGAAATTGGGATTTAATATGATGTGAGTTTCCTTGAAAGTGATGTGGCGTGTCGCATCTGCGATATAAGAGTCGCATCTTGTTGAGTAAGCGTGGCGAATGATTTGAATAAATGTGTTAAAATATTAGTACCGATTAATATTTAATTGTATTGGTATTAAACTTTCTACTAAATTTCGTATTATTATAATGCTCTGATAGAGGTTTGCGAAAATTAACGCATAGGTACATTTATTGGAATTACTCTATGCCTTCCAATTTTGTTGTAAAATTATAAGAAAGCTCTCTCCCCAATTTAAAGTATTTCCAAAAATGCCCTTTAAGCAAATGTCATTACGTAATTTTCAAACGGAGCAATTAATAGGCATTTTGAAAAATAGCAAAATTTTAGAAAATTCTGATCAGTGAACATCACGATTTATAACGGTCAAAACGTTGCAATTTTTTTGTTTCCTCTAATTAGAAATAGGTATTAAAATTTTGTTGTTCGCGAGATTTCACATCCTGTCGAACTTTCGGTATTCAGTTTTCTTCTATATGTTCACAATTTTCTCGCGAAAAAACATTTATTCAGTACTTCACCACCACACAATAGAAGAATTTCGTGAAATTTAAATTATACATATTTAAACACTTTCATGTACGAATAGAAAATTTATTTCTTCCAGAAATCTGGCGTTGAAACCTGACATAAGTGAATGACCGAGTAAAAATTTAGTAAAGAAATAATTATTTAAGTAACGTGTATATTATTAATCGTGATTTCATTCTATTATTTTTATTGATGTTTTGCAACTACCTAAAATATAAATTTGTTAAATAATGCTGCAAACCTAATACGATTGATATTACTGAAGTAAATGCGTTAGTTCGTGTAAGCCGGAGAGCAAAAGAAGAGTTAATGATAAGAGAAGAAAGTAGAGAAGCTCAAAGAAGGCAAGACGACAATTGAACAAGACGGAGTATGGTGAAGGAGGAAGTATACATGTGACTAAACGTTACGTGAGGTACGATGATGCAGCTCGAACCGCTCCCCTACATAGAAGTAGCTTCGGGTAATACTATCAAGAGGAGTATGCACAGTGGGCCAGCCACCAGTGTAAAAAGGTTTCGAGACAGCTCAATGGTGGTAAGTGTTACGAAGGTATATTTTGCCCGCGTTCGAGCCCATCAAAAGTTGCAAACATTGACATTTGTTTATTTCAAATGTTTTCAACCATTGTGTAGGATTAGTGCACTCTTACCCGCTCTGGGAATAGATGGTAAACCTACAGTTCATACAAGTTTAATACATCCTGATAGACGAAACGAGTCTCACGCTGTATTCTGGATGTGCTCACTTTGCAATCCACGTACTCATCGCTTTATTCGAAAGAGAAATACGCTGCCGAACACTAATGTGGTGGAAATTCCCTCGAGTCTTCCCACTGATGGTGGAGAGTGGAAAACTAAAAACTTTTTTTTCTAAAATCAATTACATAGAAGATAGATTAGATTATAGTATAGGTGGACCCAGCTAGAGGACGTAGACCTAAAAGACCCTTTAAGACATAAAGTCGAAACATTGTGAACTGCAATTCACAAAATATACATAGCATTCGTCCATATAAGATACTAAGTTTGTAATTATTTATGTAATTTGTACAGTTGAATAATATATCTGCCTGGCAAACATATTTGACATAAAATACTACTTATCTTAAATTTAACCCTTTCTAGAACACGAAAGGTGCTTCATTCTTTTGTGCCCATGTGTCGAGCTTTCGGTGCCAGTGTGTTCGTTCGTTTGCTATGCAAGGGAAGTGCCAGGCAAGTGGCGATGCCAGCCTCCCGTCGAGGGTGACTTAGCGACCGTGGAATTGCCTGCCGCCTTCGATGTCCTGGTGTGGAAGGACGCTACGGAAAAGTTAATTCAGCGGTTGCTCTCCTTATTTTAACAACGTCTCTCGCCTATAAAAAGGCTAAAGGTTCCTGAATTCCAAATAGTCTCCTAGTACAGTGTGATTGCATAATGTTGTCGTAAAGCATTGCATCATAAAATTTTTCTTACTACCTGAATGACAATGCGAATGGGGAACGTGTTCACACACTTCAATTTGAATCAAAATGCCTTTCATTCCCTGGCATTTTATGTTCGCATCGAAAGAATTAAAGCTTTAGTTTGCAGAACTCAGATATCAGAATGTTAATGTGGTACACATAAAAACGCAAGACAACTCTCCACCTTTTTGGTTCAAAACATCGAATGCATTATTTTGTGTTATTCAACCATGTTTCAAAGGTTCATTGCATTTCAAAGAAGTGTTTCCTCTCAATCGCAAGGATTACGAATCCTTCTAATAAAAATATCTTTATTGCATGTTCCATATATTTTATTATCTAGTACAATGAGTCGAGAAATTTAAATCGCCGAAAAATAAAGCAAGTAACACGAGGGTGAATTATCCCTCAGCAAGTTTCTCAACATTATCATACTTCCGCAATAAAAGTAAAAACTAAAAATTTGTTTCTACTTAAAAATCAAAATAATTACCCATTTACAATAAGCTTACCATTTCAAAGAAAGAAACCATTGCTATCTATCCAATCATTATGTCCATCCTCGTAACTAACCCAGTACATGCAATTTAGTGGTCGAATAATTTATTCATAGCGGCATAATAATTTCGAAATTAGTTTCAATTCACCCAATTATAGTTAACTTAGTAAACGAACGAAAAACTTTTAAAAAAATTAATCATGGTTGTGCGTCTTCCATTTTGATTGGGTTTGGGTCTATCAGGACAAGATGGTAAAAATCCCCTTTACACCGATTTCTAACAGACATGACTCATTCGATTGTCATAAAAAGAAATTCTCCTGACGAAATTTTTTACTAAAATATCCAACCCCCAGCGTCGCTAGGGCAAAAAATGAATTTTTTTGTAATTTCTCAATATCTTGGCCCCATTTAAAGTTAGAGATCTGCGACGTAAACTAATAGAAAGAACGGAAATTACTACTTTCTATTTCAAAATTATAAGATGTTTGGCGAAAAATTCTTTTTTTACATGGTTTTTCAATTTTCAATCGCATTTGAAAAATTCTTATTGGATGGGTGCAAAAAAAAATTTTTTCATAATTTTAAAATACTGTTAATGCACTATTCGACGATATGTATTTTTTTTTAAATTCAGGTGAGACAGCATACCGAAATGAGAATTTTTTTTGTCATTTATTCCAATTTTTGCGAGGTGTACACTTTTCGGTACATATCTAGGAAAATATTCCACTTCGTAAAAAAAATTGAAAATTAAAATGTTCTTTTTAATGTTCTTGTCAAATAAGTAGTAGTATATTTTCTTTCATAGAATTAATATTTTAGCTGCACACAAGAGCATAAGTTCAGTCACTAGCGTCATGCAAATGTAAAGTCTGCGGCTCAAACGCAACAATACCTGTAGGCCACTGGCACAATAAACTTTACTGTCAAAACAGNGGTGGGGGGGCACTATACTAAGTTACTCTCCAAAACCAAGCAAAGTACCGTCCCTTCTATTCCGATCAAGGGCTCATGGGCGGAAGCGAATTTATACGCATTGCAAATTATACATTTGAAAATTTGGAAAACATTTTTTCCTTCCTTAAACGACGTCATGAACTTAAGCCAGGTTTTGTGGGTCTTTTAATGGGTGTGAGAATATGAAAAAATAAATGAAGATATAAATAACGAATTAAATGATTTATACTGAAAATAATGTTAATTAATTTAATTGAATGTACATTTACTCATCATTGTCGAAGTCCTCCTCAATACATACCGCTTCGTCATCTTTAAAAAAAAATATTTCAGCGGGTTTGACTATATTTTTCATGTATCTTGCATGAGATAGATAATATATGATTGCTGCAATACGAGTACAGCATCCTACTGTTCGATTTCTATTGGGACAGTCACAACAATATCTATATATATTCGAGTATCCAATTCCATTCGGAATGTACTCGATAAAGCATTTTTGAGATATATTATTTCTATGCCTAGACGGTAGCAATAATTTAATAATATTTTCCTTCTCTTTGCGGTATCCAATTTGTAATGTGTCTTCCTTTTGGAGCATTTCTGCCAAATACGATATGGTTTGCTTGAACTGATAAGTTCCTGTAAAGAGGATGACCAATTTATTTTCGGTCAACTCGGAAAATTCAAGAATATTTTTGAAAGGTAATTTTACTTCTCCCCCAATGACTTTCTTCTGCTTTTTTTTTTGCGAGCGTGTTCTATGATTGATAACGAGACTGCATTAAATGCAATATCTCGTCTACTCGCATATGATCGGAAATCAGTCTTTTTCCAAAGGCATTAATTAAAATGAAGCTATTCTCATGAGACTTCAGATAATAACTTATTTTCGAGTCTGTGATCAATTAATTTGAACTTTTGCTTGAGTATCCCATTGGTAGCTTCGACGACCCACCGCGCAGATTTGTGACGTATGTAGAATCATTGGACTTCTTACCTTTTAAGGCAGGTATCATTACTTTGTAGCCGAGATCTTTCAGATAACCATCAGAATCTCGGAGACCTCGTTCTAAAATAAAGATGCCTTGCTTCTGCAACAATCTTCTTAGAGCACTATTTGAATCTTTTAATACATTTTCGAGTATGCTTGCATCATTTTCACTAGCCAAATACGACCCCAATATATCTACCACGTAGCCGTTTGTTGTGCAGATTGTGAAGTGCAGATTGTGATTGTGAACTTTCTTTTGAATGGAATAAGACTTCCGTTGGTATTCATTATTCGTATGTCGAACGTATGTGCCATCGCAGACAAGAATGACAGCACTGGAACCATGCAGTTTCTGTGGCACTAGAGAATTCTTACTCATTATTTTCTCCCGAGAGAGATTTTCAATTACGAAATATTTAGGAAGAACGTCGTTTTCAAATGACTGAATCACAGCCCTAAAAATATTCGAAACTTGTTGAGAGTATTCGAGACCGATAATAGAAGCAATAAGCTCGTTCGAAATACCAGTACTGAATTTGAACAAGAAAATGATGAGCGCTTGCTTTGTAGTTCGCACATCCGAATTTCTCATCGATGTTAACATTTCCTGCAGTTTTTCTAGTTCTTCCCAGAAAAAAAAACCGGTTAGTACCTTGAGACACTCTTCCGGAAAATTGAAGTCTCCCAATTGTACCACTAGTTCCGTGTTAACAGAACTAGCCATTGTATCCAGAAACTTTGTAACTTCCGGAACAGAAAGAGTACTCATAGTAGAAAATATTCGAAAACTCTTCAGTTCATTTACATAAAATCGCTTTTGAATCAACGATCAATACAACACACATTTTAGTGAGGAATGAAAATTCTCTTCTCCGTAAAAGACTGCAAACGCGCTTCCCAAGGGATTGTAATCATATTCTTTCCATTTCCTGAACCACATATGAAGCAATAGGAATAAGTGGATACTACTCGATTAAATGGCATCTCAACAAATTCCAACTCTTCATTTTTAGGAATTGATGTAATGATGAATCCACAATTGATGAATCGGTTGAACTAGTTGAACATAGGGACAATTCTTGTTCCGACAGAGCAGTCTTCTTGGCAACAAAATGACAGCATTGATGATCTTGTTGCTTTACAGACAAAAACTCTTCATCTTTTTTCTGCAGTAATTACAAATACAATCACCAATTTTTATTTCACTTTTGTTGTAGAACCAGCGAACCATTGACACCTGATCGCAGTCACTAAGTACTTTCTTCCATTTATCTTTCAGTTTACGAAAATATTGGAGAAGTATAACACATTTTTTATTAACAGAGCGTTTAGCATCGGCCAGTGTGATTTCGCAATCAATTTATGAGTACTTTATGATAAAAAAAACTTCACAAAAGGACGGTGAAGACAAGTGATAATAGTAGTTATTGTAATCCTGGAAAAAAGTTATATTTATTAAATACATGCATTAATTTAACCGCACATATAATTGCAAATTATTTGGATCACTGCAACAAGCTGTTAATAAGATAAGGATATTGCATTACAGTCAAGAAAAATGTATGCCTGCTAAATCGAAGTTGATCAGAGTGTATTTCGCTGTTAATAGTCTGCCACCGTTGAACGATCAACTATTTTTACCAGAGACGTTCGTTGGAGGCATATCCTGCAGTCGACTTGACCTTCATTCAACCAAACGCGCGGATGTAGCCTGGAGTGGTTTTTAGCTCAGTGCCGGGACTGTGCGAGACTAGTATACGCTGTTACATCAGATTTCTTTCTCAAGTAGGAATTAATGTTCAATTGTTATTGTCTCCAGAATGTACAGCAGTAGGCATTTATTTTTTACTGGTATCTTAGTTCTTTCATTATTTCTTTTATAGATAACCATTGTTGATTGTGTAAACAATTACCAATTTTGCATTGCAATTAAGGAATAATAAATTATTACAATTCTACAATAATCCTGATTTATCCTGCCTTAAGTTCATGACGTTGTTTAAGGAAGGAAAAACATGTTTTTCAAATTTTCAAACGTAGAATTTTCAAAAACATGATTTTTAGTGCGTACACCTGTATTGTTGCGATTGAGCCGCAGACAATACATTTGCATGACGCTATTGACTGAACTTACTCTCTTGTGTCTAGCTAAAACATTAATTCTATGAAAGAAAATATACTATTACTTATTTGACAAGAACATTAAAAAGAACATTTTAATTTTCAATTTTTTTTACGAAGTGGAATATTTTCCTAGATATGTACCGAAAAGTGTACACCTCGCAAAAAATCGAATAAATGACAAAAAAATTTCTCATTTCGGTATGCTGTCCCACCTGAATTTTTAAAAAAATACATATCGTCGAATAGTGCATTAACAGTATTTTAAAATTATGAAAAAATTTTTTTTTGCACCCATCCAATAAGAATTTTTCAAATGCGATTGAAAATTGAAAAACCATGTAAAAAAAAGAATTTTTCGCCAAACATCTTATAATTTTGAAATAGAAAGTAGTAATTTCCGTTCTTTCTATTAGTTTAAGCCGCAGATCTCTAACTTTAAAGGGGTTCAAGATATTGAGAAATTACAAACAAACAAAAAATTTTGCCCTAGCGTCGCTGGGGGTTGATTTTTTAAGTAAAAAATTTCATCAGAAGAATTACTTTTGATGACAAATCGAATGAGTCATGTCTTTTAACAATCGATGTAAAGGGACTTTTTACCATCTTATCGTGCTAGATCTTTTTGTCCTGAATATTAGAGATTAGTGTACACAAAGTATGAGAAGAAAAAGAATTGTTTAAAAATGTAGCGATTCATTTTGCTTATAATCTCAAGACATTCAATTGAAAAATCGATTCCGCTGTGTATTGCAATGACTGGGAAATCCATTCCAATCTTCAATATTGGTTTTCTAGGTTCTGTAGGTTTTCTCATTACGAAGCCAATATATAAGATTTACATATTTCAAGGGAGATTGTAAATGGAAAAATATTAAATAACTAACAAATATCAAAATTCTTCCAGCAGACAAATTTCAATAATCAGCGTTGATCAAATTGATACTGACACGAAATATTGAAATGGTGATAAGCATTTTTCAGCGGTTGCAAGTAACTTTCCTAACGAAATACCAAAAGGTCATCTTCGTGAGCCGGTGCGGCAAATTGAAATCCTTCCTTTACAGCGCAGGTTGATAGGCAGCTGTCAGATGAATCTGTTTGCTCGCTCGTCGCTACACGCTGAAGCTGACGTCGTGATTTCATTTGTTACGGCATGGAGAAAATGATTTATGTACTTCATGGGAGAAATGTTGTATAGTTAAATTAAATATTAATGTTTTAAAATGTATGAGATGAAGTCACAGGGAAGTTATAGTAATTAATTATATCTTCTAACATAGAAATTTGAAGAACTTTCAATTCCAGACTGATAGTACAACGTCATTTGGTGTGAAATAAATGAAATGAAATTTTAAGGTTTTATTCTGCTGTTTAAAATGTCAAAAGTTAAAAAGACTTTTGTACTTTTTATTGATTTTCTGGAGAAAACGATGTTGTGCACTGTGCATGTATTAATAAGTTTAGAACTGATAGTAAGTTATGTAGATATCCTAAAACGTTGTATTGTATTTTTATTGCTGCTTTTACCTGTAGTCTAAACACAGGACGATATTGAAGACTAACCATTGTTTTAAAAAAAAGCCTTGCTATGTACAGAGGCAAATGGTCAAGACCAAGACCAAACAAATGAAATGAAGCCTTAGCACACGAGCTCACATCCACATGCCTAGTGGTTCAAGAAATGAAATAGATTGTTTAAACTTGAGGGGGAACTGTTAGGTCGAGAATATATTAATATTCCGGGGTTTTTAATCATGCTTAAGATCATTATATAACCCTTTCCCTTCTTTAAGGCATGTCTTTAATCTTGCAAATATATCAGCACCTAAGTACATTGTTAACGTTCTCTAAAATATATATTTGTTTTCAAGAGATGAAGGTTTTACGTTACTCCATTTTGAACCATTTTGAATTGTAGATGACGTACGCTTAATAGGAAATAGACTTAAGAGCCAAGCGCGGAGATCGTAGCCCCAAGGAACTGATGAGGAAGACACTGATGTATATCATATCCGACTACTATATTGCAATTCAAGAAAGAATATCTGCTCAAAAATAGCAAAACTCGGTTTCTCAGTCTTAGTCTTCGACAGTTCAGCTCGTGTGCACTGAACTGTAATCCGTGCGGTGAGTAGCTCGCACTCAGTGCTCAGCGCCGGCGCCCGCTGTCACAGCCGCTAAACAGGCGCATCATCAATCTTAATTACGCTCAACAGTCGCGCTAATAAAACAGGTGGGGCGGCGTGCATAAATCAGCGTCTGCTGCCGCCACCATCACCACCGTCAACCCTCAACCCTCAGCAAATGGCTTCGGCTTCCACTTCGCTGCCATCTTGAATTTACTCCTTTCAACCCTGTCGTCTTGAGTAACACCATACACTCCATGTTGTTATCAAGTGTAAGGGTACTTCAAGTTCAAAAAATCTGTGTGACTGGGCTTCTCTCGGTTTAAACTTACGTATCTAGCTATTTCATTAAAATTGTGACATTTTGCAATAAACGGACATCGGATTCGTGTTCAGCACATCAAAATACATAAGAATTGCTATGTCAGATCCCGAGTTCAGCCCACTTTTTTTCTGTGCCAGTGTAATTGTTATTGGTTATAATTTTTATTGTTACTAATAATACTAGAGTAATAAAATTAATAATACCAGATTAATAACGTTAATAAATAATTGTTATTATTATTAATACAAGATGGTTAATTGTTAATTATTTATTTGATGCATTTTATATAAAGGTAATATTTTAAAAATTTGTGTTGCGAAACCATAATTTTTAAACAAAAATGCTCCTCGGTTAGCCCCCACCCCCTGTCATAACGGTCTGAATCCGCCACTGTTCCCAGATTTATTTGTTTCCAGTATTTTTAATTTTATGTTGGTATGGAAACCTATCTGTGCAGTCGTGATGACGTCATTTTCTTCAGAGACAATTATTCACAAAAGTTTTTAGAAACTCATTTTATGGAAAGCTAAAGATGAAGTTTCATTTACATTTCGAACTGTGTGAACTTTTTTAGACATCATTTAATCTTCGCTTGAAACAGACGTAATTAGACAATTGAGGATACAAGAAGGAAACTTCGTCTACGGAAAATCGAGAGGCTTTGTGTTTTTTTCCTCCCTTGAAATCCCTCTGCAATTTTGCTGAAGTATAAATCGAGTTCTATTTTTGAAGAGTGATGTGAAACCTGATGTGAGTGAACTATGTGAAAAAAATAAAGATTTTAAATTTCATTTCTTTATTTGTTGTTTCATATCCAGATCCAACGAAAAAATTACACAAAAAATTGTATAAATAATTAACCGTAAAACATGCAATACTATTTCCAAAAAAAAACATTCATGTATCGCCATCCAAATCCGAGAAGCAGGTAGGTGAAGCATAAGACTGAAATCTTGATATATGGGGCTACGAAAAAAATTAACTATGGATTGAAAGAGTTATGTCATTAAATCGATACAAAGCAGACAAGTTTGAAGATATTGAGTTAACTTTATCAAATACTTAATATAAGGAGTTGTCAAGTTTATTTGGTTTAACTTTACTCTGGCTATTCCTACAGTTCAGTTTTACATGGTGTCTCTACTTTTGGATTTCAATGCCTTATGCGCTTAGCGCATTTGATTATGCGACTTCGACTTTTATACTGTGAAACATTATTTGAAGTATTTTGTTGTTAACAATTTGGTTCCAGTTTTACTACGGAGACCAAGTCTAACTGTCCCTCAACATACGCAGAATTTTTCCCTCGGGTTCGCAATTACCAGGCCTGGGTACTAGGAGGAAGAGATGTGGCCAACATCTTGCTCCAGTCAGTTTGATCCCAGGATAGATCAGGTACTCTGGGAGTAAGTCTGAATGTTGAGTTGTGGATTAAATTGTCCCATTCCACCGGGCATCGAACCCGGTTATCCAGCCTACTACTCAGAGCTCTACTGACAACACATTACTGACTGACAGCGCTCTACCCACTGAGTCACTTATTACGAAGTTTTCGTACTAAATCTTTTTCCCCCCTATTGTTGCAGCAAAACAATAATTTTCTATTATTTACTAGTACATGCACTTTGTATGCGTCCCTGACACTAATATTACACCACATCTCAAAAACTACTGTAACTAGTACACTTCTGATAATGAGTCATTGAATAACAAATTTACCGAAAATTGACACCATTTCGTTCAGGAAGTATGTGAAACAGGATCTTGNATTAATGTCTCACGATGGTGTAAATTCTTCTACATCTCTCACGTGTTATGTGGGGAGGGGGATCTCGTGCTGCCTCGGTCCGCGGGTGCTATTGTATGTTGAGATGTTTTCCCAATTGAGATACTTGGTCGAACCATATCACCCAGTATTGGCCTCTTGAGTTATCGTAGAAAAAAAATACATCAGCTACGTTACATTGTTTCGTGCTAGTGACGTGTTGCACTGACACTCGGAAACGAGACAATAACGTTATTATTGTGAGTAGACCATTGATCAAATCCTCTCTAACTTCCCACGTAGAAATTTCCAGTCGTCACAATGTTATTGCATTGTCATGACAGTCGATCTAACGTTGACAAGCAACGCGTACGTATGTAACGTTGATGCAACGTCATACGTCATCATCTTTACTCATCAAACGATGTATTAGAAAGTCCAAACGTAATAAAAAACGCATATTAGACCTCGGGTAACTACATCTTGACGACGCCGATTCGAACTCGCAAGGAAACGGTTTTAGGCGCCGCCAACTCATCTCTGTACGACTTACTTGACGATATAGAAATATAATTTTTGTGACGACTTTTACAGATAATATCCAACGTCTCACTTTGTTACAAAATAATCTACAGGCTTTTAGCGTACATTCAATTTTCGTCTTGCGGCCTGCGACAGCTGCGTAATTTTGAACCAGGGCACCTCGCTTCTCGAGGCGAGGACGCTACTACTGAGCTACTGCAGCACGGCAGTATAAACTAGAGTTTTAACCTCTTATGCTGATCTGTCTTAACGACGGTACCATAAGTAGTAAACACGGAAAATAATAATCCTCTCTAAAATATTGATCATACTAAGAAAATATTGTTCTTTTGAACCCAAACGTTTCATTATTTAGAATATTTTTAGAATGTATTCTTATTAGATTAATGCTGTTGAAAATAACATTATTTAAAATAATAATGTAGTATAGAGCAACATTAAACGGCAGAAATTCAAAATATATTCGGGTTACGGCTGCTCGACGTCTAGAATACGTCGTAAATTTTCGCCGTCTCGGCTTCGGCTTCATCTTCGACGCGATCTCGACGTCGAACCAACGTTAATGATTTTTGTCGTCTCGATGTTGTATAACCGAGTCGTCTCGACTTCACGTTTCTGGCGATCCGACGTCGGAACGGCATCGGTTACTCGACGTCGATCTTCGTCTCCATCTTGACGTCGAAATACGTCGCGATGATTGTAAAGTCGGCTCAACATCGACAATTTCTGCGTGGGGTATTGTGTGAAACGGTCAGGAGGAACCAGTGCGACGGTTTAAAATTGTATATGCGACTCGCAGAAGGAATTTTCCGCATTTTCTGTGAAAATCCACTGGGGTAAAAGCCATTTATTGACCGTAGACGTCGCTGAGTTTAGGAGGGTAAGTAATTGGGCTGTTTCTGTGTAAATCTATGTATAAAACTACATGAAATTATGTGAAGCGGTCGGGAAATCCCCGGGTGCAACTGTGTAATTTTATGAAGTAAACACTGAGAAATTAGTAGCGACATTTAATCATGTAATAGTGAATGATTATGGAAGACGGGACCGAGGATCAAACTCGGGACCTCCAGCTTAAGGCACTGGTGTGCTACCACTGCGGTATCCCGTTCATTCCACGACTTTGTATTGCATTTTCATCCAAAATAATATGATATTTCCGTTATCTGGCGGTGTTGTTAACCGCAATTTTAGAAGTTTATGTGTAAGGGCATTTATTTTAAAAGTAACCAACAAAATGTTAGATAATCTTATAATAAAGTGGTTCGAAAAAAGCTGGAATATTCTACTTTGGAGGTAACGTGAGGAAAAAGATAAAGGAAGAACGAAAGGAAATACTACGGAAAGAATAATAGAAGAAAGAGGAGAATATAATAGACTAGAGAGATCGTTAAAGCCAAGGATAATCGCTGTGCGACTAAAAGCACGGGACATTCTCGTGATAAACACGCTATGCAAAACGCGGCAAGTCGGATGGAATAACGTTGTAAGAGAATTTCACGAGATGTGCCTCTCTGGAACAATGCCTACAATGCCACACAAACTCTGCAAATGATTATGATTTGAGAACGGGTGCAGCAGAAGTCGGATGCTTTTTAAACTGCACTTAGAGGNGGATGCTTTTTAAACTGTCCCTAGAATGTCTGCTTTATGTGACATTATAATGGATAGCTTCATGTGTATTATACTTTTGTTAAAAGGAATTTGTTTTAAAATATATTTATCCTTAATACAAATGTAATTACTCAATTTAATACAAGTGTTCCATTCGGAAAAGTGTAGTAGTTTTCATATTTATGAAGCATAACACCAACTACTAGTTACTTCAATGAGTCATATCACATATTGTGTTTGTTGAGGTCTAAAATATCAAAAACTTGCACGAAAG
This sequence comes from Laupala kohalensis, assembly GCA_002313205.1. Classification (NCBI taxonomy): domain Eukaryota; kingdom Metazoa; phylum Arthropoda; class Insecta; order Orthoptera; family Trigonidiidae; genus Laupala; species Laupala kohalensis. Next base: position 668,315 of record NNCF01125898.1, on the reverse strand, counting down.
ACGTACAATCACGAAGATAAATGTAATTATAATCACGTAAAATGTTTTAATGTATCACAATGAAACCATTGGAAAACAAAAGGAAAATGGCTAAACTTATATTCTTGAGTTATTGATGTGTTAGAATGATTTTGTAAGTTAATTTTATTAACAGCTTTTTCATCAAATCTTGTACAAACACTTTATGTAGCAAAACTAGTCATGTTAGATAAAATATAATTATACTTTGTGATGTTCTTTCTTCGCCAAGTAATTTAATTTTTTAAGTTCTTGCGCCATCATTTATAGGATTACGCCGTAAAGAAGGACAAATTAACTTACATCGTAAATAGCATGTTTCCGAAAACGATATTTTACAAGGACACATTTTCAAATTATGTATCTCATCCGATGTATATTTTCTCTCGTAAAGCAAATATATAAGGTAGAAATCCTATTTCGTAAAGATGTTTCTTTCATTTTCTTGAGCTTTCGTCATTTGACGTTGATGAAATTACATTTCTTTCCTTCGTATAACTCAGGGGTTGGCAAACGCTTTTTTTTTTTTTTTTTGTCAATGGCTAAACATTTTTTGTGTTCCACGATCCACATTGCCTCAATATTACTGTAGATGGACAGATCTAAATGAACAGCTGATAAAAAAAATTGTGCACATTAAATATGCTGTAATATTCAAAACATGAATAATATAAGCAATGAAAAAAAAATTAGATCACAAATGTTTAAAATGCAACAGAAATATAAAAATGGGATGAAAGGAATTTTGTTTTCGACGGAATAGTTTGGGGAGGATCATATTTCATCCAACAAGGAGTGGAAGATAGAACTCTTCTTTTGTCAACTTCCTTCTCAATGTCGAAATAGTTTAGCTATAAAATAGGTTACTTCACATTAGCGGATAGATCAGATTTCCTGTAAATAACGTTTCTACCATACAAATTATAGTAACTGGACGATTAGTCTACGAGTCGCTTTTCCGCTTACAACTAAGAAACTCTTAAAAGCCGTCACGGGAAAGTACGATTACACTTGTTTGCGCGTTTGAGCGACTTGGGTGAGATACGTGTCAATTTGTATGAGCTAGTGCTCTATAGTTACTCTTTGACATGTCGCGCGACCGGTCCTTAGGCAAAGTCTGAAACATTTTGTACGAGCTTAATTCAGAATATACATGTCGCTCATACAAGTCGGAAATGCGTACGCGCATGCGAAGAATCCACGGTCAGTACGCGCACCGTCATGTTTCGTTTACAAACGAGTTGTGTTCTTTGTAGGCTTTGTATATCATTGTTGTCACGCGTTTTTCTCATAGTCTATTGACTCCTGTATTTTAAGTGTTGAATTGTGCGTATTATACGAACTAGTTAAGTGAAGATTAGCTTATTTCTTTAGTACATTAATATATCAGTTTGTGTTCTTTCCTTGTGATACACCAAAAATTCCCTGAAACAAATCGTGAAAAGTAAGCGCTGCCGTAGACATGTATGAAGTAGACGTGTCTGAGCTCATACAAATCGCAATCTTTCGAAAAGATGCGATCCATGTATGTTATTCAAGTCGCTCATACATGTACACAAGTTTAAAAGTAGCTTAAAAAGCATTGTTAACTCCTTGAGTGCCGTAGTTGTGTACCCCTGCTATAATTCCATCAGATGCGCATAGCAGCGTGTTCGTGCGCTGTTAACTAGCGTTTTTGAAAAGTCGGAAATGAAAGCTCCTCACCGCGTCTTAATCACGTTTCCGCGGGAGCTGCATCACACAAAGGGGCTGCGCTGTAGCTGGCCCTTGCGCCGCCGCCATGAAGGGCCGCCGTCGAGTCATTATGTAGTCGCGCGCCGCCGCTCACGTCTTTCCCAGGGAGAGACTGAGTGACCACTGACTTCCTCGTGCACGACGCTCCAGGAATTCCAGTGGCCACAACGCTCCATGCTTCGTGAATCACGCTGTCCGCGTCGCTTTATGTCGCAAGTGAGCGCTGGATTTTTATCTTCATCGCGTGACAGTCACGGTGCAGCTATTCTTGATATCTATGCTGACATTGATATCCACATCCATAATAATATGAAATGTACAATCCACAATTTCTACATTGAATACCTACAATTTATTTTGGAAATAATAAATGAAAATCCGGCCACCCTGACCCGGGGTTTCTTCAGTTTTTCTCCGGGTAGTGGCGTACTATTCCATAGGTGGGAAAGTCACTTAATACTTTTGTTATTACTGATCTCGAATTTTTACTAAACGTAATATCCACGATTTATTTTGGAATAATAAATTATTACAGTACGTATTTATTAAATAATTTATCATGTAAGTATTAAATCCACCACTGTCCTGGGTCCCTGGGTCGGAATTGATGGGATGACTTCTTGCTTGTTTCTGGAGAGTGATTTAGCAGATTACTCCCCCCCCCCACGTGATTATACGCCGTTTGGAACTGAATTTTTGACAGCAAAGTTTATTTTTTTATTTTCGTTTCTCGATTCTCGGATACTTGACGTCTAAAGAACTTAGTCAGTCTCGTTGAGAAGATAAATTTAAAAATTCACGTACGATCTTCTTATAGGTCGAGCACATTATATTTGATTGTCAAACGTTGAGATTTGAGTCTTCAAGCGAAAATAAATTGTTACAAGAGGAATGAACGTAGCAACAGAACAATTGAACATGATACTAAACGTAAATATAACCCAAAATATGTTTACAGAAAAGCAGAAATCACATGTTATAAGATTGTATATAATGATCGTACTAGAATTAGTCTAGGTGACATTCGACAGAGAAGTAGAATATGTTATAATAATAATAATAATTTATTAGTCTGCTAGTGAGCAGAGCTCGGTGGCAGATAGGAAAGAATACACACATAATAAAATAATACGAAGTTAAAAAACAAATCATCAATATCTATAAAAATATCTATAAAATACACACACAAACGGAATAAAATACTTATAAAATTATTACACATGATTACGACGTGAAAGAAATTAAATATCTACATGAGATTCATATGTGCGTATATTCACATACATACACAAACACATTTTCGCTCACAAACAGTTACAGAAACAAACTCATGCGTACAAACATACATATGTCATTTCTCCTCCTATACCCTTGGCGTAAAAGTAATTACTATAGATTAAATAAATGAAATTAATAACTACAAAAAAATTAAAACAAAAAAGAGTTGCCGAGAGCAATCATGTACACTTCACTACACATCACGTACACTTCACTACACATCACGTACACTTCACTACACATCACTACACTTCACTACTTTCACTCTGAGAATTTTCTATACACTTAGACTCTAATCACCTCACTACACTTCACTGAAGATCACATATGTTCCTATTTCAACGAAGCAAGAAGACGGTAAGTTCGAAATTATCTACTCTTTTTGTTAAGTTCGAAAGTGTTAGTGCGGGTAACGAAAGTGTTGCTGCAGCTAACGTCATAAATGTAATATTTTATGACCAATCAACAAGTTCTAGTTAAACGGGAGAATTTTTTTAAAAGTATTTTGTTCATTGAACCTCAAGAACGATTTGAACAGATATTAATCACAATAGAAACCATTGAATTGCAAATTGCTCGTGGGCGTGTTTTATAAAAGTGGGTCCCTGCAGCACTATCCGCTAGGTGAGAGAATAGGGGTGGTGACGGTTGCTACACGGTGCAGTGCTCTTGTCTGACAAAGCAACTTCTCGGTCAAACAACCGGTGCCCAACCCGGCACCCGCTATCAAACGCGGGATTCACCGCTTAAAATTGTGAAGGTTCTCATTACTACCGCACTCTGCTACCGCCAGCGGTATGTGTAGTGGTGATTTCTTTCTCTAACTCTGCGTTCGTCGGATGGCCAAACGACGTAAGGGACGACTTTGCCTTTCAAGGAGAATGGGAACATAACTTTTTAATCTCCTTGTTTTTGTTTTTTTGGGGGGGGGTGGCTTTAGGGCTTGTCAGCGTCAAGGTCATTAGAGCCCTTGTTCACTGGCTGTGTTGTTTACGAGTTCTTCTGGGAATGAGTTTGCACTTTAAAAAAACATGTTTTTGTTTCTATGATAATGAGACTGTAATTACCACCCAAATATTACAATTAATTCAAACATTACATATTCTTGAACAATCTGTCGCTTATTTATTTGAAAACATTAAAGAGTAATGAATCCAATTATCATCTTAAATCATGTGCTTTTGTAGAATATCACATAAAATATTTTATTTTCTGTTCGTTTTATCTTCTGTCATTTAGTTGCTCCATATTTCACAGGTGTCTTCCTCGTTTCTCCCTTGTGTTCTGCATCCGTAGGGTGAAGGGAGAGAAACATTTCTGTGAGCCCTTTCGCGCCTTCTGTCAGTGTGAAATGTAATTTGGTCTGTAAAGGAGGCACTCCTGTCGTCTCGCCAACATCTCCACAGTGCGTACACGACTTATGACTGCTATTTAAAACCGGGAGGAACCCGTACCCCGCGAGTTCATACTACGAGATGACCTGCCACGCGGGTTAGAGCTGGTTATGTACGTTGAGGATTCCGAGGTCGAGATATAGGCAGGTTTGGCGAAGATTTGAAGTCGTGTTAAGGGTTTTGGAAACAATTATACACACAATCCTAAATCTAGAAAATGATAAGTAGACTGTTCTATGAGTCGTTATAGGATGTGACTCCAAGTTCACTGGCATCAGATACGTCTTAATTACACTGTGATCGGAGAAACGCGGATATGACATAATTTTAATATTTTATACTTCAATAAATCAATTAGTTTTATACTAAAAATTGAAGAGTTATGTGTTAGATTAATTTAAAAAATTATAATAGTAGACGTACGTAATTGTGTATCATTCTGTGTGATAAGCAAAAAAACTTCTTCACAATTTCTCTATCAATTGCATCGTAATTGAATCTTCTTAAGAAATTACTGAATAGTGTAGCAAAGAGAGAATTAACCAGTCATAATACTCATTAAGCAGTGAAGTGAAATTTCTCCCGGCGGCCCGCTCTCTCTTGAGTATCGCAAATGGGACGAGGGTGAGTTCGACGATTTTAAATTATGCATGAGCATATCTCGTGGTCTTTCAAGTGAAACCCCCCTTGCCTCAACTGGAATACTGGACGGACCTTCACCTATTACTGGAGCTTGGCATAGTAGTAGAGAATTGCATTTGTGGCAAAGCAAATTGCGAGACGGAGACGAGGATGATCATGACGAGGAACTAAAGGGATCAATTTGTGTTTCGGTTAGAGAAATTCATATATTATTCCGCTTTGGAATAGTTCCTCTATAGTTCACTTTTCTAGGAGTAATGAGACAATGCGATGGAGCTCATCTGTCTATCTTGTGGGTGAGTGGAAGCGCTGGAAGTGGGTGCGTGGTCAGTGGTTCGTTACCATCCGCATCCCAACCCTCTACGTGCGTAGAACGTGTTCGGGAGGGAGAGGGCCACGGCTTGTGCTTTGTCTGTCCGTAACCCGCGTGGTAGTAACTAGGTTGCGGGGGCGTTTGATGTCCACAAAGGACAGCGCTCGTCCACTATTGTGTGGCCGATAACGACGTCTGCCGCGGGGGCCGAGCTATTCCCTCTCTCGCACGCATGCAGCTCTGTGGCACTGCCATCTGCCTTGTGCAAACAGCCCTCTGTCCGGCGAAACTTATTTTGCATGCAGCTGTACATCCTCCGTCGCCAAGTACCGATTAGTTAGTCAGAAGGGGATAAAATGGAAATGGAGGTAGAGCGTGCTCGTTTCACGCTTATGGAAATAAAATCTGTAAATTTGATTTACTCAAAAATAAAATAATTTTTTATGAATTTAATTTCTCACACGATGCCAAAGTTACTGAATGTGTCACTTGTAATTATTTAATAACAACTTCCTCCACATTTCCCTGTTATGTCACTTCTTAGAGTTGATATTCGTTTCATATTTTGTGTTCTTATGAAACACAGCTGTTTACGCTGTTTATACTGATTTTGTATATTTTTTGTAATTTGAATTTTTTTTATCACAACCTCTGATCTGTGATCAAATCTTGTCAGATCAAAAGCACCAATAAATCAAATGTTCACCTGAAACGTCGCATATGAGTTGGATGACGCCAAAGTGAGCCATGGAAAGAGATGTAACTGTTTGCGACAGGAAACAGTTGTATCACTATATCATTATATGATTATTTACAAAAAATCTGAAATGTTCTCCTCTCAACATTCCTATTATACTTTATAACTATAGGAAAATAAAAGTAAGAAATTATGAAGAAACCTATTTTAATTTTATTAAACATAAAAACGAATAGTACAAAGCAATTCCCAAATATTGTTACGATACATTTTAAAACGGTGAAACACTGTGTTAAGGAATGTTTATGTACATAAAAAATTAACGTTCCCAATCCAAATTTCGAAATTTTTAGAAACTGGAATGGGTTTATTGGAAGCAAATGAATTTCGTATTAACTGTCCAGAAACGGGGCTCTATCCTAAATAAATCCAAATTCAACTCAATTTTATACTAAAATACTACAATTCAATTCAATTTTATACTACAATATTGACCTGTTGTATTGTCATATCTTTTCAAGCCGGGAACAGAACCGCTTACGTACCTACAACGGTCATTGTGAAATCTTGAGAATAAGCTTTCGGAGATCCAATCTGTAAATATCTAGAGAGATATCCTAACATTATACTAGAACGATAACTATACATTCTGTAGACAATGCCTATGTACTCTTAATTGGAAAGTAATATTGCTGGGAANAGAGATATCCTAACATTATACTAGAACGATAACTATACATTCTGTAGACAATGCCTATGTACTCTTAATTGGAAAGTAATAATGCTGGGAATTTTTTTTAAAAGTTCGCTTAAAATTGTTATCTCTAGCTCGTCGAATAAACATTCATTTGCATTACGAGTGTGAAATATAGAAAGAATAACTTAAGTCAAGACTGCATCTAGTCGTTGCACGATTAGTCACAAAAGGGACTTAACCAGACAGGAAACAAAAAAACATTTCAATGCCGGCACTCTTGGCTACGGGATAAAGTTATTGCGTGATTATGAACAAAATACTAAAATGTTTGATATTTTAACTCATCAAATCTTCCATATGGTAAATATATTGAAGTATTATTGCACTATATATCATCAGTTTATTAAAAAATACTAATATTTTATGTTTTTTAAAACAATATTTTCATGAATAAATTATAATGACTTCAAGTTCTAAGAATAAATATATTGTTGGCGAGACTAAGAAAATTATTTTCATTTTGGACGAACAAAAATCACCAACACCATCTACATACGTCACAACTCCGTAAGTCAATGGAGGTGAAATATGACGTATAGATGTCAATGTTTCTCTAGCAAAATTCTTCTTTGGAACGTCAATCCAAAAATTTGCATGATCCACTTACGATGTAACGTCATCACACGTGGATTGAGTTCTGCGAGTGTTATTGGATCTGTTCGTTGGCCAGTTTCCGTCGGAAGGAAGCGGGCTGTTCGTGGTGCATCTCCGGAAGAGAGTTAGAGAGAGAGAGAGAGTTAAAGGAAGGTCAAATACCCAAATGAGACAGAGAGAGAGAGAGGAGCAAAGAGAATGTGCGCTGAAGGTCTAATTTGACGCGGAAGGCGAAGAGCACAGACGCAAATGCAAATTTCATGTTTGAGTAATTGTCTAGGGGGCTCGAGGTAAGGGCTTAATGCACCAAGAGTAACAGCGGTGGCGAGCGCTGGAACTATCAGACGAATCGCGGGAGGCGCTGTTATCGACGGGATGGTGTTTCCTTCCAGTTCATCTTGAATTGATGGAGGATTATGACTTCTAGAACTCACTTAAGGAGTATCACATAAAAAAATAAAATAAACTTTAAAATTCAAACTTATTTCGTTAGTCTCGTCGACTGTACATTTATTCCTATAGTTAACTTTCGACTGCAAAGCAATCATCTTCAGTAATCTTCTTCCGGACAAGGAAAAGTGGCGAATGTATGGTTGGCGAGACTAACAAGTTTAATTAATTAATTTCATATACGACAACAAAATTTTATTAACACCATCTACAAAATAAACTTTACTATCAAAAAGCAGTTGCAAACTGCGTATGATCACGTGTGTGTGAGGGGAGGAGAGCATAGACTAAGTTACTCTCCGGAAACAAGCAAGGGACCATGCCATAAATTCCGATCGCAGATTTAATATTTATAAAAGAAATTATTTAATAAATACGTACTGTTACCAATTTGTTATTCCAAAATGAATTGTAGATATAATGTGCAGTAAAAATTTAAATAATAACAAAAGTGTTTATGACATTCCCGACAATGGAAAATTCGCCACTCCCTGAAGGAAAACCGGAGAAAGAACCAGACCAGGGTGGGGCTACAGAGATAATGTACGCAACCGTGCTAAGGTAGATTGCAATTAGAAATACTATAAAACTATATTCTTAGAACTAGTACTAACAGTACTATGAAACAAAACGGAGTAAAAGAAACATGCATGAAAAAAGGAATTTATTCAGTGTCTAGTGTACTGTAAAAATGGCGTGATAAAGTGTAAGAGGAATTAACATCACTTACATCATCCGAAGTCATGTGGAAAACAATATTTATTTGGAGATTGAAACTATCTTAAGTTCTTTTATTAAAACTAGTAAATTCTTTATCACTATAGAAACAACAGCGCTTTGGGAAGCTCTCAACCGCGAATTTAAAGAGATTCAATTTATGTATAGAATATAAACGAGATTCTTTTATATTTCCGAGAAGGAGATTATTCAAAATTATTCCTGAATTATATGGGTCTTTTTGGCAAAGAGTTGTTGACACGCCAGGACGATGAGTGTTAGCCTTATTACGAGTGATGAGTTCTTGAACTAGACTGTTTCTTCTAAAGCAGGGGTGGGATTTTAATATATCTGTCTTTCCAATAACGACTACCTGATATGCAAGGGAGATGCGAGGGAAATGTATATAGGCAAGGGCGGGGGAGAAATTTTATTCTTTAAATAAAACATTTTAATATTTCGATGATCGTGTATGGAATGAAAATGGATGGAATTAATTAATAGTCAAAAGTATTAAAGACAATACCAGATATATCGTGTTGGCAGAAATTTATTTTAAAATAGTATTTCCACTGCGATATTTGCACCATGAATCTTGTAATTGCTCGGTCAGTGCGTTATCTTTTTTTAGTAATAAGTTTTCGTTTCATGCTTGTATTTTCTTACATTACACAAAATACAAGGGAACGATACTATAATGAAATGAGACCATATCAGATTGCGTTTTACCTCAGAACAACTCTATATAGTTAATTGTACTAAAATCGTTTGTGCCATTCGTGAGAGAGGAAAGTCCAGAAATATGCTCGTACGCAATAATCCTTCGTTTTCTACCGTAATATACAAAAAATATTAGAACATACTAAAATATAGCTTCAAAGCACAAAACGTCCTCCTCTAGTTAAGAAAAACTGACGCGAATATGATCCATAACTAGACAATTCAAGAAACAACATTTACTGTAACTCAGTGAAGATAATATTCGTCCTAAGGTACTTCTATTCAAAGTTTGCCCTTTGATTTAAAACTCTTTGTCGGAATAATTGAAACTAAGTTTTAAGACTCATCAATTTCAAATCAAAGGTGTATAAAATTCGTTGTTTGAATAGAATTTTAAAAGTTAAATTTATTGTAATTGCAATTTTATGATAGTTTAGTCTCGAAATAGATTTTAACGTCGCTGTGTTCAGTACTAAAATATTTTAGAATGAGACGTTCAGTAGAACCCAATGTTTAAATGTAAAAGTCACGTAATAATAATCGAACACTAAACGATTCACTTTTTCGTTGCGTGAAATAAACGTTATTCAGGAATTTATTTTTATTGCGTTTGAATTATTGCTGGGCAGTTTGCAAGGTATGCTCGAAAACTATAAATATTTATTGAACAATAAATTAATGTTAATCCCCGCTTGTGTTCTCACCACTTATTTTATCCATTAGAATATATAATAGTGTTAGTGGTGAAGAATAAATATTTTAAATTACATAAACTTTTTAGTTCAAGAATCATTATTAATCTGTTGTCTCATGGTGTGGTTAGCCTAAATTTAAGAGATCATGTGTGTTTGTGAAACTACTAGAAAGGAATATTTCTACCTATCAAGAATTCCTTATGGAGTTGCCTCAAACGAGGGTAGGGCCTCGTATGAAAATTCTTATTGAGTTTGGTGGTTATCGCGAGTTGAATGACAATGGTAGCGTGTTCGTGGAGCGAATGTGATTGTCCCGGGTTGGAACCCCGTTCCTTTCTCACATTTTCATTCAATACCACATAATGAATTGTTTTTGATCAATTATGTGTTGAGATATTCTAGAATATTATCGTTCTGCATGAAAATGAATCTTTTTGCAACTACTGATTGCAATTAGGGTGCTTTCTTTTCTTTTTTTGATAGATTTTTGTAAGACGGAGAACGGTCTTCTAAAGTTAGGGGTGTATAATTGAGTTTTAATTTATTTTAATTGCTGACCTTGCTATTGAAAAATCGTATTTAATTTCCATTACTTATAAATTTATTTCAGAATTACGTAGAGAGAATCTTGAGACAAACTTTCTCACATGTTTGATGATATTCATAGCGTAGAGTTGTCTCACCAGTACTCTTTCTCATTTCTACCCTGAACAGCCATTCCCCATGAAACTTCCCATGCGTCTTGGCTCCTTGCTATGTGTGAAGAGTATTTATGAGTCATACTAGAGAATGTATGATCAAAGCTTTGTCTCGAATAAGCAATATATACTCATATAATTGCTGCCATGAATAATGAATCATGTAGCGCCATTGTGGAGACAGAAAGGGCTGGCGACGCCGCCAAGGGTCCGGGCGGTGGTCGCCGAGCGAGTTCCCTCGGGAAGCGATGAACCCGCCCAGCGTCGCATAAACATACATTTTTCATGCGCGCACGCGGATCTCGTTCCTACACTTGTTCTCGCCATTTATCACCATACAGTGGAGCCTCTGCAGCGTTATTGTTCAACCACACTCCACTCCCCACTTTCTCTGCACCGTAGAGTGCTGGACCGATCACCATGAGATCATAGAACGGATATGGTGACATAGTGATGCAGGCTTTCACAGTTAACTTGGTCAAAATTTAAGAACATTCGGGATTTTGTTGATACACAACGTTCCGTTGGCATTTGCAGACATCTTCAGGAGTTACAAGGAAGTAAAATCTCAGGTGTGGAAACAGGTTTCATAAAGGACCAAGGTTGCCTCCCTCCTACGGAGAGTCTGCGGGAGGGAAACTTTGAATATCAATGAAGTAACGATGCGGTTTAATACCCCAAAAGTATTTTTAAATTTCGATATGGTGACCTCAGGATCACTCAGTTTTTAATACTTCTTGCAATGCTTTTTGTTCTGCCCTTATTTTTTATATTGTGGTTATTCCTTTTCTTAACTTTACGGGGCAACTTTTTTTATATCATGTGCTCAAGCGATGGTCTATGTTACTTTTTACTCTACTTTTTACAGACATCCTTACTTTACACTGATCTGTCGTACGATCCGAGTTATTACCAATGCAGTATGCTAACACGTGAACAATTTGAACCTGGAATTTTCGGGTGTTGTCTCTATTGCCGATTTTGATATGGATGTGGAGATGGGTAAAAATCTCTGCATCTTAGACTGATTTTCGAGACTAGTGATCTAAAGAACTTCACAACTTCGCAGCAATATTTTGAAGAATTCCTACGAGAAATCCTAATCTGATGTCTAATTTTTCGATATTTTTAACGCTTTTTTGTAATTTGAGAGAGTTGTTACGTAGGTGCAATGATCTGTGCCTTCCGTATCGTCTTCAGCGGAGCAATATTTTTGCGATAAAATTTATCTCCGTGTTCGCTACAAATGTGCGATGGGAGCATTTCCATCTTCCACTACAACTCTCTTCCCCTCCTCTTCCCACCATTCCAAGATCTCCCCTGGCAACACTTGGGAATGCTTCCCTTGTCCGTTCTTTTTATTATGTATTTATTCCTAGACGTGCATCCGGCAAGAGTTATTGCCTCGGTGCTCCTAGGCCTCTTTTCTTGTGTAAAACACGGCGCGCACGTCCGTGACAATGGCGAGACAAAGCGTGCTTCTTCTTCTCTCTTTCTCCCTTAACACCCCGCTCCCTCGCCATTGCGCTATGAGAGACCAGAAGAGGACAGAGGAGTGGGTGAGTCATGTCGGACGAATCTCCAGAGGAGGTGACAAGAGATTGGACGCGGGGGTGTCGTCATTCTTCGATTTGTGTAAACATGCTAATGGGATGGAATACATAGTGTGACACGTGGGCGTGCGAGGGAGTTCAGATTTATGAATTTGCTTTCGGGGACGAACATCTCACTACGTTACGATGTACCAAGATGTATGGAGCACCTTTGTTATATCAGCATGTAATCTAGTTTTTCCTTATCGTAGTTTTAAGTTTGTACTTATGAATTTGTTATAAAAATTAAGTGCAATATAACAACAGACAATTTGACAAAATGTATATTTGATCGTTAATATAAATTCAATATTCAACATAGCACATTCAGAAACGAATAATTACTAATTTTTGTGATTACTGTCTTCACTTAAAATTACTTCATCCCTACCGCAATAGATAAGAAAATTTTAAATAATGAGAAGTATCTTAAAGTAATGAAGAAAAGTGGTAAAGGATGACTGAATAAAACTTAAAAAAAGTGCCCAGAAACGTGGATATGAGAACATGTTATTGTCTCACTCTCTTCTATTTAGTTACGAAAGAGTCCAGAATGAGTGAATGGGATGAAGAGGAAATAATAATAGTGTTGATAGATGATTGTGAAGAGAAATACGAGCAAAAAGACAAAGAGGAAAATCCGAGCTTTACGAAGATTAGTTGAATAATAAATGAAGGTATTACTATTTTTGTTCTAGACTGATAGCGCATCCTGTTTTCTCCTTGGGTTAAATTTCCACTACGTCTTTGCCCTCCTCGGTTGGAATTTATGAGATGGCCCCTAGTTTATCGTCCTCGTGGTGAATTTATTTTCTTCCACGTGGTCATAAGTAGTTTGTAACTTAATAAGTTTGGTACCGGATAAGAATTTGTTCACGTTGCGTCAGAATAGTCCCTTTTCCATTCTAATACTCGGTGAGTAACCTCAGAAGAGAGGCATGTACGCGTAGAAGCGGCTTCGACCTTCTCCAGTGCTTTGTAAGTCGCCAGCGCTCGCCCCTAACCGGGTTACGAGTTCCACACTCCTTTGGTGAAGGAAGGAAGGAAGCTCGCTTTGTGCCTTCGTCATCGCTCTGGTTCGGGTTCGTATCCCAGTAGAGGGAGAGTAACCCGAGACCCAAAGCACGTGATAGGATCGCCTCCTCTTTGTGCTCTCGACTCGAAAAACGTCTTGGGGAATGTTTCATCCCGTCTCTTTGCCTTATCGCCATCTCTTTGCTTCGAACGCGTGGAGATTCGCTTCCATTCCTTGTAGAGGGAGCGGATGGTAGACGCGTTGTCCGTTACACTGGTGGCAGCGGTGGCGGCTTCTACATAGTCATTTGGACTCTGCTCCAAGATGCAGGTGTTGGGAATTCGTCTACCCCCTTGTGCTGCTCCTGCGATATAATTAGACGACTTCCTCAACACAGGAGTTCGCTCCCTTCGAATTGCTCTCCTCCACGCTTCTCCTTTGCGTCAAATGATGCAGCAAAGGGAGACCACCCTACTTCCTCCACATCGAATCATTCTCTTAACTCACGTCATTTACATCGACGTACAAGAATTCTTTCAGAATGACTATTAATCCTCTATTTATGACTTGATATAAAGTTATATAACCACAAATCGAAAATAATCATTAGTAATAATGTCTCTATACAAAACAGCCACATCCTTTGACGACGCCCGTGTTCGAACAAGTCTATAGGGTTTCCTCGAAAAACCGTTAAATTTCCGGTTCACACAATTTCACAGACTTTCATCAATGTCCATCTAGTAATAAAGATTTTTATAGTGGATAAACATCAAGACATTCACGTATGCTTCATTCATTACTAACAGATTAAAATACTTTTTTATGCATGCTGTTATCGTTTGTGTTCATATTAGTCTACTTTTACCTGTACTCAACATTGTGTACTGTTATATATATAATATATGAAACCCCATCATTTCCCGTGTTTTTCTCCCCTTTTTCGAATCGTAGAAGCGTGTTCACGTGTAGGCCCACTAATCTTGGGCCTCGGGGTGACAGTATTATAAATATTATTGCACATATTTATTCCGTGTACCCTACACGTGGAGAAGATATGTGACAATTTTCGTTGGTGAAAATGACGACGAGTCGGGAAGGTATCCGGGACTCCTGATTTGATCGCGGGGGTGTTAACCACTACACCACCCGTTTGCATTCTACAACTGTACACCACTTGCATCCAGACTTAAAATATGGTTAATTTCGATGTCTAATTTTGAGTGATTTTAATAGTTAACATATATATTTCGAATAATAAATTGATGACAATATGTATTTGTTAACAATATGTATGTTATAATAAATTAAAAGTAACATTTGTTTCCAAATATTCTATAGATATTATAACAAGTAGTAAACTGTGAATTTGGTTTGGAAGTGGAGGGGGGTGTTAATGATTTTGTCATGGGATGCAGATATATCATATCCACCGCTGACTTCGCTGCTTACAGAGAGAGATATTACTTTACTTGTTTCTGTAGAGTAAATGGCAACAATTTATTCATATAATAATAATAATAATAATTTATTGTCAAAAAAACAGTACAAACTGCGTATGACCACGTGGAGGGAAAAAAACTAATTTACTCTCCGGAAGCAAGCAAGGGACCATCCCATCAATTCCGATCAAGGTACCCTAAGGCAGAGGCGGATTCAAAAAATTCAGCAAAAATTCCTAGATAAGATAAAAAGTTAGCTGCGAGTTATAATACTAATAGAATGTCAATATGTTTGTAATTTTAAGCAAAAAATTACATGTAAGTTATTATCGAACTATAGATTATTCTGAGTATAGTGTTTAAAAATCATAAGAATTGAAATAACACTAAATTCACGATTTATTGTTACAATAGACACGCCCCTAGACAGAGCCTAGAGAACCTGTATGCTCGTTCACGTTCAAGTTTGTAGTATTTATTCATATTAAATTCGTGTTATGTGAAGATCTTGAATTTTCTGTGTTTCTGCATGACGTCAAATGCCTTCAGTGTAGTGTTGCGTGGCGGAAGCGTAGACCTCACTTTCCGAAGCATCGGATTCCGATCGCAAGAAACTTGGCTCCTTCTTTTCAAGTGCTTCACACGAATCTTCGGCCTTCTACGTCTTATAAGTATTATTTCTGAAATGGAACGATCGCGTGTAAAACTACTATTGGGCCACTCGTACAGCGATACAGTCTGCCTCGTAATTACCTTTTCCGAGGCGCTTAATCCACGTTTATTTCATGATTGTAGTAATCTTTTTTGCATCGTAAATGGGTAGTTTTAAGGAATTTTCAGAGCCGTTTTACTTTCTTATGTATGGATAGACATGGTTTTCTGAAAGAAATAGAGGAATGTTGTTTAACCTGGAAAAAGAAAATTACTTAAAATTGTTCGGTTGTGTACTATTATTTTTTTACGTGTCATCCAATTGAAATTTTATCATATTACCTTCCTCATTTCGCATCACTTTTATTACTAACAATTTTATTTAGCTTAATTCCTCTGTCGTTCTTGGCAGGAGTTTTGAAGTCGAATATTCTCGTACTTCGTGATGTACAGCTGACATAAAATTTGTAACATGTACTCCAATTGCTTAACAATGCGCAATATGTTCGAATAATTGCATTTATAGAATATAAATTACATGTTTCGGTCACAATGTTCACGATACGCATCACCTGAAGGACCGGAAATATAATACAAGAGTGTATTGAAAACGATTTTTTAAAAGATGACTTAGGCTTATAGCGTTGGTTACATAAGTTGTCAAATAACAAAAACGGGATTTCTAGATTTATGATATACGAAAAGGATCTTCAATTTTGTTTAAAGCGTTAGATACACGTACTTTCAAGGACATATTATTCTTTCCAACTTTTATTTTCTTATCCACTTGGGAATACACCCCTTAATGAAGTCATTATCTAGAAAATAATATGAAACAGTCATAAAACTTGAGAAAGTAAGGCAATAAAGAACACGAAGCACGCGTATTTTCCCGCGTGTCAAGTGTCACGCAGCATTGTATAAGATTACTTCACGAAAAAAAATCTTCTCGCTGACGTGACAATCCTTGAGAATAGAGATTTGGAGAACCTCTCTCCTCTGTGACAACCCCTATCCTCAGGAGAGAACGGAATCCTCGCTTTTCACTAACATGTCACTGTGTGTCCTCGCTTCGGAGCTCCACGATCGAGTGCTTCTCTATGGTCGAAAGCGGGACCTTTGAGTGGGGTGCCTCATGGATCGGTTGTAGGCTCGCGGCTCCATTAAGCCAATGACAAGGTTTATGTCGCTTCGCGGCATTCGCGTTGTTCAAGGACTGAACACGGAGCATATCACTCTCGAAGCAGCACACGCACAAGAGACAACAATTGAAGGCAGAGCGAGCTGAGGGTACGACTTTCAAGAAATCGATCTCAACAGTGACGTTTTGTTGTCGAGCAATCCACTAAAGAATGGAACGTCCGTACTCGCAGACACATTCCTAGCTTTCTGAGTTGTAAACGCCCTCGTCATTCTACTGTCTCCATAGATTCTTTAAGTCTTCTTCGATTTAAGGATTTCATTTCTTTCTGACCGGGCTAAACGAACTAAATTTATTCCACTAAAGGGATTCCTCAGTTTCTATGGGCCGTAGGTGTTTTCTTCGTGAGGGACCCTCAACCAAAATGAAATTCTTCAATATCAGGGAATTCATTTCTTCAAAACAGTTTTTACCTTCTTTCTGAATTTATCAAAACAATTTCATAGTACCAGATTGAAAGTGGATTAAGCAAGAAAGTTTTTTACCTTTATTAATAGTTAATTTGTAGTATGACATTTTTATTTATTTTACTTTTTTATATATTTGAAATGGATGTTGGAGTGAGGCTTCGCTAGGTATAAACGCACTGGATTCATTGAATACTTGAATCTAAAAACACAGACATTTATTACGATGGTGTGACAGTAACACGTAATGTATCACGATCAGTTAAGTGACAATAAAATAATTTTGGAATAATATAAACGAGATAGGTTTCACTTCAGAGTGAAGTCCTATTCGTATGACACTTTTTGTTTATTCAGATAAATAAATGTTATGTTGTGCTACTCGTACTATGTGAGATGAGTACTTCGGATGAATTACAATACACAGTAAAATGTTTTGTGTGTGTTTTGTGATTATTGACCCATTGGTGACTTTCTCTGTTGCAGGATGCCCTTGGAGCCCTTACCCATCACATTGCCGAGCAACTCTGAAGCCCTTCTTATTCACAAACGGTGAGTCCCATCGTCTTTGTCCCATTCTCACAATTGTTCGTAACGGACGCAAAAATCGGGTTGATTCGATTGCGACAGACAGGCGAAAGTGGTTCCGCTAATTGTCGTCTCTGCGACAACAGACTCACCGCATTCGCGGCACTGGAAGCTCTCATCTTGTTCCTTCTTCAATACTGGCAAGAGAATAACAGAGCTCCTCCTCCAGTCACGGAAAAGGCTGGTTTACACGGGTAATTTTATGTCGTAGTACTTCGTTGAGGGAAGTATGTAAACACTGTAGAGTAATAGTGGAGTTAGCAAGTAGAGAGGATAGAAAACGTAAGACTTCCTAGCAACACATGACTACTCTGTTACTTCAACTCTCGTCAAAATTCACACTTGTATGTGCATTCAGAGTTGATAAATATGTTCACTTTACGCTTGTTCCTTTCAGTAGAGAATTATTTGTCGTGTGAGTATTGTAGTCTGTTCAATATCAAATTAGAACTACTACTTTAAAACAGGACTTGTGGAGATACAGTAGGGGCGTCGTACTCCGAAGAAGACGTATATGACATTTGGAGAGCTGCAATTATAGAAATAGAATCATTTGACAAGTCGTGGAGGAACAAATGAACTAGTAATAAAAGTAAACTATTAATCAACTTTTTTATGTTTCTGTTATTGGTTATTTTGACTAAAATCCATACAATATTAACGTCAACAAACTTCTGTGTGTATGTGACCCATTCCCTGGTACACAAAACACGGTAGTCAACACTACTCGCTACTGTAGTATACACACAAATATATCCCAGTATGTAAGCTTAATGAATATGTAGCTTGACTCTTTGAACGTAGCTTCGAAAACTGGCTTTTCTTTCCACACTCTTCCCTCTCTATCGAATCTACACGTCCCCTGAATTTTGTTTTGGGGTATCTTTCCCCCGTTCTCAAAACCTAACTCTTGTAGTGTCAGGGCGATTTCTTTACAAACATAAATTGTTTCGCTTCATACGCGGGGATTCCAACAAGCGACGTAATGCATCACTTGACGCCTTCTTAAAGAGGTCCTTATTGGCTCTCACACGTTATCCTCGCAGAAGGGGTTGACGACAACAGTCTTTTCACAAAGTCTCCGACTTGCAGAATTGAGAATTCAACTCTCGCTCGCTGCCTAGTGTTGTTGCTACTCCATCGGGGTGTGGTGGAGGCTTCCACCCTTACGTTAGAGTTTCAACACTTCCCTAACGACGTGACGTCATTTTCGCTCATTCGTCGCCGTATCTCCTTCCTGAGTGCGTTGTTGCCTCTTCGCTGCATTGTGAGCGTTGCGTCATCTTCTTGCCACGCAGCGCCACCGACGCGCTCCTTGAGGCAGCACTTGCCTCCCATTGGGCGGAACGCGCCATTTTAATGCAATAACGTTCCGTCGCTCGGCAGCGTTCTTCCAATACCGCGGCGCTCTAAACTAATAAAGCTTCTCAGACGCCTGGCTCCCATTCTTCTCTAGATGATGATACGCGCGAATTTATTTAAAGCGTTATTGGACGTTGCAGGCGTCAAATTGGAAAGTTCGAATTGCGAAACTTTGAAGGGTTTTGCCCTAAAAGGTGAAAGGAACAGCGCCGGTTTCGCGGTACGTGGAAGACAGAAAACGAAGGGAGGATTTGCTTCCTTGCGTAATATCAGCGCGGAAAGTACTGGAACTTTTATATGCGGACTGGAGAAATTTTCTACTCGAATAATCAGTCTCATTTATGAATGAAACGTGATTTTTAAGTTGAAAGTCTTCCTTTTCAAAGGGAAATATGTATTAATGCCCCAAAGAAGTAAAAGATACTAATTGCTTGTCTAATTCAGTTTTCACCTCGCGAGTAGAACAGTTTCAAAGAACAACTTGAGAAGTAAGGGCGTGTCCTCCTTCAATATCTTTGCTCTGTGAAAATCCCTCCACAAAGTTGTGGTTTAAGTCTCAAAGCGTAACTACGTAATTAGTCTCGTTTTCTTTTTTCTATACCGCGTTCATCTATTAACGCGCTTGACCTTTGTTCTAGTTTCCATGGAGAGCCTCAACAATAGACTTTTGCACAGGCAAACAACGTAAACATTACTGAAACATCACACTAACAAGAAATTTAATGATCTACAATGCTTTTACACGTGATGCTTCTAGCGTAGTGGTGTTCAATATGCGGTCAGCACTTTACTTTTTGTTGCACCATATTTAATTTCAAACAAAAAATAAATCTAGTTCCAAAATTAGTCATATTTTCCGTCTGCATGTATAATTAATAACAAATAAAACAACGCTATATTTATGAACAGACGTATATTTACTCTAAAACACGAATAAATAAGATAACATTCGAAATTTCAGTCCTCTTTGTGGATCAACTTCAGACAATGACACAATTTAAGAGCAATGGGCTCATGTTTGTTGTCATTAAATATGAGGTCCATAAAAATAATAGCCACTTTTTAAAAAAGTATGATTACTTAACTAAAAATTGAAATCTTCACAAAAGTAGCGGAACTCATAAGAAACGTTATGAAAAATTTAGTTCGTATCATAATAAAAGTTCTGATCAAAATAACACTGAAATAAAACTGAGAAAGGAAGTGATATGATGTAGGAAGTTGAGGGAACTAACAGATAATAAGACGTAGGAATTAGTTAAAGGTCGTACAGTTGCCTGCCTGAAAACAGTGACATGTTTTTTTAGATATACTTCAATTTGATCTGCACGACCTATCTAAATATCTAAGTAACAGCACAATTACAGCTAGTTCTTTTTTTCTGTGGTGAAATGACGTAAGCAGTTCTTCACATGTACCCGTAGAAGAGGGAAAAGGAAGGTGGAAGACGTTCGGGGATGGGAACTGGCGCATGCGCACCACATCTCAAGTCCACCGCTCATACTGACTGCATTTTACGACAGAAAAATAATTCTGTCAGTGCCGGCAAGTTTTCATCGTTGACGGCCTGGTGAAAATTGCGACTCGAACCCAGGACATTCTGCACTGGCCGCAGGTGTGCTGTCCATTGCACCACCCGTCTCGACTCCTCAAGCTCGTGCGCAACATCCACCTCGCCCCTTCCGGTGAACCTGGGTAACATCCCCATTCTGGATGAGTGACCACAGGCGGCTCCCATGCTGGGAGCACTTAAACCCGGTTTCCACGTATGAACGAGACGGATGCCATTTTTAACGCACAACTTCCGAGTACCTACTCGTGGAGGAGTGTTTGCATCGTCAACGGCCAGGTGAAAATTGCGATAGACGGGGACTCGAACCCAGGACCAGCATGGGTTCGAGTCGCGGTCCGTCGCAATTTTCACCTAGCCATTGACAATGCAAACACTCCTCCACGAGTAGGTACTCGGAACGTCTAAATAAATAAAGAGTGCCGGCAAGTGTTCCCGTGATGATACTATATACAGTATTTTTTTCATGTGCGGTCTGTTCACAACTGAATAAAAAGAATTGTCTAGCACTGTTCGCTTAATTTCGTCACAATCTTTAACCGAAGACAAGTGTGAAAGCGACTGCTGTCGATGACATTTAAATCGGGGCTGCGACGCGGAGGGAGCCTCCATTGTGGCGATGACAATGCGAATCGGATTCCGCGATGAGCTTCCATGAAGTTAGCGCTTGATTTCGTCCGAGCACCGATGTGTACCTCGGGTGGGAGCCTCGTTTGCACCATGATTCGCCGTGCACATCAATTCCGTTATCGAGTTGCCATCGGAGCTTTAACTTGGATACAAATGCAGCCAACAAATTTAGCTGCGTTCGAATTTTACTCGCCATGATTTTCCGACGTGCAACACGATCGCTCGAGGACGCAGCCAACGGAATTAGAGAATTAAAGTGGTTTAATCCGAATAACTCATAACACAATTTCTAACTGTACTAGCTGAACCTGCGTGAATAATTCCCACACACGATTAAAGAGTGAACAATGGTAGGAGAATTTAAAGGTATAACTTCCGTAACTTGTACAAAAATGATACATCGGTTCAAACTCTTGATTATAAAAGTAAATGTGATTATGTAGGATTACACGTAAATAAGACTTTGATATCAGTAAATCTATTGTCTAAGACAGGGGTCGGCAACCTTTTTTGGCCGAGGGTCAAAATGATCCAAAATGTGAGTATTAAAGAGACGTTTGGGTCAGAGATATTTTCGACATGGATCTTATATACATAAACACTTATGTGTATTAGAACTATGGTAATCGAACTAAAATGTTGTTCTTAGTATCTATTTTCAATTTTTTTAAATTCTCAAAATGTTTGTTTCATGTTTGTTTTATTATTTATTTTTGTGTATTATACTTTATTTTCGGAACTAAAATGGGTCACTCGGTGACCCTCGGGTCATAGGTTGCCGACCCCTGGTCTAAGAAGACCTTCAACCAAAAATGAATGAAACGCGTTTGAAGGTTGCATAACAACGTTTAAGCTCTGTTCCAGCGAAATAAATTTTATGCTCCGTGAGTGACATCGAAAGTGGAGATCTGTAACTATATTCGTGGGGTACAGTTCTGTATAACCCGTCACTTTTTGGTTTTCAATTCCGTTCCTAGTGCGATGTCACCGCTCCGCTTCCATATAATCTAGAGTACTGGCTGTGCTTCCACTGTGTACGGGCGCCTGCCGAAGAACGCTCTTGATTTCCGCAGTTACGAATCCATTGGGATCGAAATTTACCCCACGAAGTTTGAAACGTTATTTTGTTATTTGTCAATTTGATTTATTTTCATTTATATCAGACAAAATGGACCGTTGTTTAAAAAACGGTCAAATATATGACTTACTGCAAGATGAATATGCGATAAATGCAAATAAGAGCCATCACATATAGGTAATTAAATTTATTTTTTTTGTTCAATGAAATGTTAGCCAATTGAAGTATTAAATCAAAATATCCGTTATTATTATTTTTATAAAAAGTCAATATTATTATTTTTTATAATTTACTTATTTTATCGTAAATTGATTTCAAGACGTATTTTTTAATTATAATACAAGTAGATTTTCTTTCTTTATGAAACACATTCCATAAAATGCACTCCAGCTGAATAGTATTCCTATTCACAATATGTGCACAAGGAAATGTGCAATGGGAAGAGAAGAGAGTTATAATTTATAGTTATATTCTCTCTATTTCTCTTTGTTTAATTAGAAAGGAAGTTAGAAAAAGAGGGAAGGGAAGTGTTAAGTGAAATGGGGTGCACTAAAGGGTCAAATTGAGTGTTCGGGCCATCCACCGTAAAATGTGCAATAAGTAATTATTTATTTTTTTAGTTGTTTCAGGGTCACATGTTTTTTATATTTAAAATTGAATATTAGGTTAATTACATAATTTAATAATTTATAATATCAGTTTTCTGTAATATGTTTATTTGTATATTTTTTTGTATTACCTCATAGTCTGGCACCGGGTAAAATCTGCCATTTGCAGTTAAATAAATAAATATTTTTATAATTATAATTTAATTTTAATAATTTATTTTTATGTGATAATGCATGTTTCTTGGATTGTGATCATTTTGACAAGTTAAAGTGACGCACTCCACATATTTTCGAGTGGTTAAAGAACTGAGCGGTGCCATTGAAAGTCTCGCCAACTGCCGACTACAGAGTTCGTCGCTGCTGACAATTACTCTCAAAGTAATTCTTTGAGTGGCTTTCTCTTCTTTAGCAGCGGGATGCGACGAACCGCCGCATCCATGGGGTGGGAATGGGGGTGGGGGTTAGAAGAAAGGGGTAGTTGCATTTGAGAGAGACAAACACCACTCAAGGTCATTAAGTGCGAAGGTTGCGTGACATTGAATGCTCTGGCAGACAGGCATCTCTACGTTCAAAAGTCCACTTACCGCCGAGGCTGCCAAACAATTTATGAATAAAAATATTCACGCTCGATGACAGGGATTAGAAATATTGAAATGTGATGATATCTCAAATTGTTTGTGTTCTCAAATGGTGATAATAGTCAAACTCGAATGTTCACATTTCACATAAATTAACCTTTAATCTGGGTTAAACGTTTTAATATCTGGGTTTTTAAAAATCTTTCTTATTGTTAGTAAGTGTTTACAATTTCAAAGCATTATCCAACCAAAATTTAAAATTCCTTTCTTTTATAGTTCTACATGAAACACGTACTACAAAACAGTTAGGACAATTACAACAGCCAAAAACAACGAGAAAAAGAAGTTATATTAAAAGATATCATTAATTACGAACCTACCCATTTAATACCCATAAAACCTGCCGTAATGCAGTATAACAATTTCAAAAACCATATTATTTTCCCGTAGTGTGTGTTGCGTAGTTTATGGACGTCCCCGAAGCAGAACCAATGCATATTTGTACTATTCAATTGCCTTTTTAGTACCACTTACAGGTTTTTTGACATCTGTTTTTAACATATCAATGGGTCTGTCAGCTTGATATTTTTTAAGTCTGCTGAGTCACAATGATATAATAATAAGTAGAAGCAAATCAACATTAATGCATAATTATGAATATGTTATAAACAAAGGCAGTCATAAAGTATAATTCGTGATAATTAAATAACAATTAAATAGTAGAAAACTATTCACTACTTTTCTTGTGGTTTTGCTGTAGTGATTCTGTTAACATTATTATATTCTTATTTTGTTCGGCCATCTGTGCTACTTTCTTTGACATCTTGTACTGAAGATAGGCATAAAAAAATAATTGTTTGATAGTGAAACAACGCATTTCGCTTGACTACAACGAGTACAGTTCTTACAACCTCCGATACATGGCTTTTGAGAGCGTTGTTTATTTCCGTGCGTTGGAATATGCATGGGAACGCGAAGAGAGTTCTTGGTGTGTCACGTGGTTTGAAGCGTTCTTGTGGAAAGGGGGAAGTCCCTGGAGGGTGCGATGCGGGTGGAGAGAGATTGATGGTCTCTTGGCAGAGGGTGGGAGAGGAGGGAGCAGGGGGTGGGATGTTGTGACAGCTCCTAATGAGGCTGTAGAGGAGGGGTGTGAGGATGACGAGAAGAGAGCAGTATCTTATTATACATTTCACTAACTAAAGATATGTCTTAATTCAGAATTGCCTCCCAGATATCCCTATAAGAAGCACATTATCCGTGGTTGGAATTCCACTGTGGAAATGTAATAATGTAATTTTTTTATAATTTTTCTGTATTTTATTGATATGATAATGTTCATGGAAGTACGTACACACACTGATTTTAACATGTTTTGTGATTCATTATAAATCTCGTGTATATATTGTTTGAACTTACATGCAATCATCCGGGTATGTTCCTTTATAACACAGGTATTTAAGCATATAATGGTTTCTAATGCTTTTTTCTTTTGGTTGGGGCTTTAGGGCTCGTCAACATCGAGGTCATTAGAGCCCATCTAATGCTATTAATGTCTCATTTTTATTTGTTTACATTCACTTATATAGTTCAAGGATTGTATAGATAAATAATGACAACATTGTGATATATTGTAACTCTCGGAATTTCAATTTTTTAACAATATATGTTGTCTTATGCAGATTCAGGTAGTGAGTATTGAAAATATTTGCTTTTATTACTTACTTGTTTGTATTTATTAGCTACATTTATGTGTTCTCGTCACACAAAAAAGATCAACAATATCATTGATATGAGGTTGCTTCGCACATGACACGGTATGTGATGTGATATCGATAAAAATGATACTTGTAGAACAGGTAGTTATCTAAGTGACCTTAAACACCATAGTTCTTTTACACAAGATAATCCGTTCCATTTTACCTGTGTGTAATTTGGTCCACTGCCTCTTTTTTCAATATTAAACTCCAAGTATTCGGAAACAAAACTCTTCGTAAAATAACAGGACAATTGTGGTTTGTGCACAATGTCAGTATACATCAAGATCTACGTATCCATCCATTTTTCACTTTCACTGTACAAAATCATCCAAATGTTTTTCCATAGTACGAAATATTCCTTCATTCGATTTGCACGCATTTGTAACACAAGGACTAAAATACTATAAAGAACATAAGAAATAACATCCCTTCAATCTTTTTATTCTTCAAGTTCTAAATTATCATTAACTTCAACTTCAATTCATTCAAGGACCTTGAAAGGCTAACCTAAAATTTGTTTTTATTTATTGCATTTACATTAACATTCTGCAGCCACACATGTTAGCCTTCGGGATTCATGAATAAGGAAACCTAAAGGCACTAAGCCATTTCACATAATTCCTCATATATTCTTAAAAGCATTTACACAAAACTAAATTTATAATGAACTAGCAACCCATCCAAGTTTTTCTCGGGTGTTTTTCTCATGTTGCATTTTACCTTTGCTTTATACTTTTAGAATAGTCGAAAACATGAAGTCAAAAATATTTGCTTCACGTGAGCTTCACCTCACGCCGGGTACCGCCCCTGTTAAATGCTTGCTGGTCCTCCCGAGGCAACTCTCGTCGGCTGCGGCTGCTTGTAAAACTAAAACGCTAGTAGAATCTAGATTTTTTTATCTGTTAAATACACAAAACAAATAATATATTAAATTTGACAAAAAAGTTTTTCCTTCTTAAATTACTCTCTTAAATGGAAATATGTTAACACTTCCATTTTAATAACGTTTTATAAATAAATTAGGTTAATTTTTGTAGATAGACATATGCTGTCGCGGACGTTTTGAGGCAAACAATATTGCCATTCATGATTGTCACCTACCTATAACCTATACTCAAGATCTCGAGAGTTTGGACACCAGAAGAACAAAGATAGCGGACTCGAGGGGTGTTTCAGGACAGCCACCACCAATATTTTAGAACAAAAACCCCGACACTCGTTACGGCTTGGACTGCCTCAGATTGTCGTTTGATATTAAAATTATCGTTTCGTAGTATTTACACCACCTTACGGGTGTACCAACGCTATAGAAACAACACAGAGACTACCGTAAAATGAATTTCGTTGAAAGTAGATTAAAAAATTAAGATTTCTCGGATAATTTATGCAATGTATTTTATTAATAATAATAATTTTGTGTTACTCTACAAAGGATAAAAAACGAGTATTTTAAAGACAGGCTCTCCTAGAGGTATTTTGTCACGTTTGGTGGTAGTGAATACAACGTATAAGATGAAAATATCACTGAGTCGAGTAATTTTCGACATAGGAGGAATCAATTGAGTAGGTTGGCAGTTTCACCCGAATTTGGTAACTTTTCATACGGCAGCTACACTTTATCTTTGGGCAGCATAAGAGAATATACATATCCGAAGATTGATTTTTCGAGCGAATTGATTGTCTATTATCATCATTGACAGTGACTTGTGATAACGAAACTGTGCCAGAGAAAAACATATTTATGAATTTAAAAACGAATCACGTGAATCGGATGAATGGTTCCAGAACGCATAAAGGACAAACAAAAAACCTTTCATTTATACATATTTTCACAAACATTTTAATCATATTCGTTTAAATAGATCATCTACAAAATTGATATACTTGTAGAAGTGTTTTATATTACGTATGTGAGAAAGTACATAGAAAAGGTAAGCCTTCTTCTCGCCTCCATCCGGTGTTCCCTGTCCATCACATCGCTCCAATCGTCCCCAGTGAGCTGTTTTCTTGCTGGCAGTCTGTTGTTGACGCAGAGCTGACTTCGCACAAAGCCTTGTTGCTGCTGCTGCTGCTGCTGTGGCCAATCGCTGGATCTCGCTTCCGTCTCGCCGCTGTCAATAGTTTGTTCATCCGTCCTCCCAAGCGATTTGCTTTTCCAGCAACAGAAGTACAATCACAATTTTACGCTGCATCCTTCGTTAGTTTGTGCTCGGGGTTTTGAGGATTTTTCAACGTTGCACTATCCGTGGTCCGCATCACAAGTTAGTAAGTATCAAGTAAATTTCCCCAAGCTTGTAAAAATAGCAAGTTATTAGCGTTTTAGAAAGGTTCACTTGTAAACTCGTAATTACAAGTGAATTCAAACAATTTTACTAGTGATTTTGTTGTAATCTACTAATATTGTAAGGTTACAAACAATTGTAGCTGACAAATTTGTAAAATTTACTTGTTACCCACCAAGAATTTCGTACCTAGCTATAAAAATAGATTTTCCGGTATTGCAAGTATTATATTATTAATATATGGTGATCACGTTTTACCCGGAAGATGAAGATAAGCAATTCATTCGGGTACAACGACATAGAAATAGATATAGGGAAAAAGTGAACTTCACATTTGTGTCAGTGTGCGAATTTAACGAAAGCTTGGGAAAGTGGAAGGAAAAGAGGGGCCTATTACAAAAACTTATTATAAGAAAAAATCCGTATTTATTTTACTATAAATTTTAATATAGTCATTTGTCATTATTTTTGTTTATAATTATTTAGCTCGTAAAGCCATTGTTGATAAGCATGAAATATATTTAACAATATGTAAAAAATCACTTTCGTGCTATATCTCCCATAAACTATACTAATAAATGTTTTAAAAATACCAAATGTGTCATTACGTAACGCAGAATCAAACGAGAAAGACTTGACCGAATACTTTTACTGAAAAGTGATCCTCCACTTGTTATGACATGTACTTGTTACTGACAAGTTAGCGAACTCTTCGTAAAACGATTGTAACTTCTTACAAGTCTTATTCGTAACAACTTGTTACGAACAATTCTTGTAATTTAGTCCCAGGGCCCCAGTCTTTACACCTGGTCACCCCGGCCAAGTCCATGAAAACTGTTTTTCTAGAAATAAAGTTTTTTCTTCTTCAAATGTCACGGATATTATTTTGTAATAATTTAAAAATAAGAATTTTTTCTGATTATTTCTTTGTAAACATGATGGGAACAGTAACAAATTGCAGGTAATTATAGCAATACGAATATTTGTTTCAATGTCACTAAAATTATGTTGACGAGAATTTTTATTATTATCGTTGACGTGCCCTAATGTCCCCCCAAAAATTGTTTCCTTTATAGCAGCGCTGTCCAACTTAGCTTAGCCAGCGGGACAGTTTTCTATATAAAATTATGGATCGATTCAGGATTTGGCAAAATGTTCCACGACGATTAAAACTAATGAGTCATTCTCATTTATCCGTAACACGATATTTTACTTCACACCAAAAATTTTATATTATTTTAAGCTCGGATAATTAAATATCATGTTTCTTTATTTTTTTAAAGTATACTTAGTATTTAGTAATTTAATAGATGTTGTCATGTTGTATAGTATGACGGGGTAACTCGGAACACAGTTTTCTATTTTCTCTCACAGAACATGCCTCGTCAAATATTGATTCGTTCAGCATGAATTTACAATACGAATTTGTGCCCCCCCTCCCACATACACACACGTTTGATGAAAAATTTGATGTATCCTCAAAGTCACGATACTTTGCCAAAATTATTCAATGTGGCTGCCTTAAACAAATTGCCAACCGCTACGAAACAAATCCTTGAAACTCACTCGCGAAATTTTCAAGGAAAGCGTGGAATTTAAGTAATATCAAAATAAATATTAATAGTAGTCACAAAAGCGACTATTTACTGTAAAGAAATACAAGTTAATAACACAACAAACAAAGAATTCGTTCCACACGCTCCATGCAGAAAGAACAGAACAGCGCTACAGGAGCAAGTGAATTAATTGTGGTCCGAAGTTGGTTATGAATTCAATTTCGAATATCTTGCCAACAGAACGCGAGGTACCATTACCATTACTCTTATGGACGATTACGAAGTAAAAGCGTTGGCTACATTGAATACAGGTTCTATACCAACATCAAACCAGTTAGACAACCTGACAATAAATAAATAAATATATAAATAATTTACGGTCAAGAGTGCTGCGCATCACCACATTGAGGACAATAAAGTGAGTTAATGTGCCTAATACAAAATAAACTAATGAACAGAGTGCATTTCCGTTCATGTATTTTTTTCTAAAGTTGAATTTCTCGAAGCAAAGTATGATGACTTTTACTACAAAATGTACTACTACTCGCGGGCTGTATGAAATGTTTCAGGGGCCGCCAGTTAGACAGCTCTGCTTTAGAGTATAATATCCTCCTTATTTAACAACCCCCACCAACACACCTGTATTTTTTCCATATTCAGACTAGGTTTGAACTTTTATTGATTAGGGACGAATTCGAATCGATCCTTTACGTTACATGGAGTACAAGTAATATTGGATTCATTTTTGCTTCCGAAGATTTCTCAAAGTAAAATGTTTCAACATTAATTTTTCACGTTTCCACCGAAACTGCTGTTGCACGTACAGAAGGTTTTATAGCACTGCGAACTTTCGGAAACAAATATTTCCTGACGACATTTAATTAGAATACAGTGAAAATAAATTGAAGAAATTTTATTGGAAGCATACGTATGGTATTGAAGCATGTACGAGCATTTCTGCGTTTGTAGTTGTGGGAAATTATACCGAGAATTTTCTCTCTTCGAGAATAATTGCAACAAATATTACAGTATAATTAGTTTTCCAATAATTTTACGAATTTCTTATGAGTGTGACAGTTCGACGTGAATTAACAAGCCACATTATTTTACGGAAAGTAATTAATATGAATACTGTACTGACGAAGTAGAAAGTTAGTTACCACTTCTGTGGAGTTATTTTCACTGAAGCAACTAACAAATTAGTGTTGAAATAGCGTTAGGCGTCGAGATAAATACATCTTTGTAACAACGTTCGCTTATTTTGAAATGCGTTGACAACTTGTTGTAAATGAAATTCTCACTGTCAGACGCAGGGTAAAATAATTAAAAGGTAAAATAATGAACACAATACGTAAAAGATAACTAGCATCAGTAATTTAGTCCCTAAAATAACCGGCAGAGAGAACCGACCAATGTTAATCACTTTTACCACTTTCGACTGTTTAATTCAACGAAAAAAAAGAGTTAATTTACTTTTATTTCTATTTATTATCGAAAATGGAGAACTAAGTGATGACATTATGTAATCATAATTCTCCAATAATGTACACCGTCTTTTCTTCCCATCAGTATTTAGGGGACTGATATTAAACATGTTCTGTAGCGAAATCTGAATAACACAACAATATTTTTAAAAGAACTATAAGGGCTTCATAGAAAACCTACCTAATATCCTTAATTTTAAAAATTAGTGCATCTGACTTCTTTAATTCGACCTTTTTTTACAGAATGTGAGACACTTTTTTGTATCAACAAGTCATATTGTATATACTGGTGTATACAGAAAACAGGATGATTTTGAAAAACGTGTGCTTGAGGTAGACGCGGAGGGGTTTGTTTGAACTGCGCTCCCAGATCATTTCGCGATTGAGGTACTATTGTTCTAAGCGTGGAGAGAGAGAAATAAGTTCAGTAATTTCAAACGATATAGTTTCAAAGTATATATACTGCCAAATGTAATTAATGATATACTAGGAACATAGAAATGATGGTAGAACAGGCAATAATCACGGTAAGGAAAAAGGAAAGAATAGAGCCAGAGCTACGAAAAAAGGTGTAGTAATATAAAAATCGTACAATAACATTGTAGACATATGGTTCATAAATAAAAAAAGTAGAGTATGAAGCTCCTCACTAGATTTTGAAATGAAAATTTAAGATCGTATTGCTGAAATATGGGACTGGATTAATTTCCATTCAATTGCCACAATTCGATCCAGTGCCGCGACCAGGTCCACCATGAGTACTGGTTTCGTGTCAATATTAAAACCAATTTAGATTTGTTAACGTGAATAGTTACTTTGCACTACGGTAAGTATTGCGGAAAGTACGGACGAGATATAGTTTTCTGTCCTAAGACTGGTCCAAACCATCTCGCAACCCGATGACAAGCTTATACACGGGAACAGTGGTGAAGAGGGTAATGACATAGACGCAACGTACTTTCCCAGTGGACGTCCAGCATTAAGAGTAAGGGTGCAAAGTTACCAATACTTGAGTCCATAACTAAAGAGCATTGGTATCCATTGAAGAAATCGATGACTGAAGCGACGAATCAGTGTGCAATGGGGTTGGATAGAGTAACCTTTGACACAGTGAGCAAGTGGCTCCTCCGCCACTGCCACACGCAGACGCAGCTGATAAAAGGTGATTGACCTCAAACAATAGGTAACAGAATTTACGTCAAGTTCATGAGGCCCATAAAATCGTTAATTCGAATACAAACTTACAAAAATAGAAGTGTTTCGATTTGTAGGTGAATATTGAAGTACAATGGAAAGTAAAAATTATTAATAAGAGTAAAAATAATAATTTAACAGAAGGAAATTATGTAAACTACTTTTATATATTTGGGTGATTCCTTTAATTCACTGTAAAGTCCACGGCAGAAGGAAAAATAATATATTTTTTTAATATTTGCATTTTTATATTAAATGTTTTATAGTAGACTTAAGGATATTATAAATAATAGAAGAAAGAGTGTATTTTAAGGGGAATAATTATATTTTTTGTGAGAAGTAAGGTTTCAGTTTAAAGATCTCTCATAGCAACTGTTTAATTTTAATCCTCCTTTCTTGATAGAAAGTATAACTGAATATCGTCCATAGTCTTGAAATTTGGAAAAATTATTGTATTTTATGAAAATTTTTATTTATGNTTCAATTAATCTCAACCAACAAATTTAACGTTCATTAACTAGGAAATGACAAAACGGACGTGCAGGTATGTAAACTCCCAAACCTGTCTCTTATACACATCTAGATGTGTATAAGAGACAGCTTATGTTTTCATAAAATGTTGAGTTAAATGAAACAAATTTTGTTACTTACACATTTCATTGTTGAGTGCGTGAAAACGAGAAGGGAATATGCCACAACAACTAAAATATTTTTTTAGGAACGATTGGATTTTTCAACAAAACTTGTCACATTATATAGTTATTACAAAGGAAGTAATTTATAGTTGTTCGACTTGAGCCACAGTAATATCGGAGAAATTGGAAGAGTTATTGGAATGAAATTCACCAATGTTAAAATTGCTACGTTGCTCTTCTTACCTTCTCTTACTCACACCCTCAATTTATAATGAATGTACGGTTCGAGTTGTGGGGTGGGATTAATAAGGGAAGGTTTATCATTGAACTGTCATTTTGCGATTGAAGAGAATAATCAAAGTCTGTAAGCATCGTGACTACACACCACATCGCAGTCTCCCCTTGTTCATTCTTTGTCGTCGTTCGAGGTAGAAGCGAGTTCGCTCTACGAAACTGCGTCCACAGTTGCCTTCGACACTCGCCAATGGGTATCAGTGACCCGAGTCTTCGCTGTCCTCTGTAGCGAAGCGCGGTTCTTGCCGTCGCTGTTAACAACTGCGCGTTGCCACGATGTTCAGCTCTCGTATCCCCGCCCTCCCCGACTCTTCTCTCTCGCCAACCGGCCACTGCCGCCCAGCTAATTCGGAGCCGAGCCCTGCAAGTGCTGAGGGGAAGGGGTATGGAAGGGGAGGGATTGTAGCACGTCCCAACTTGTCCCGTTTCAACTTCGCCGTAACGGTTTCCGTTAATTTACAACTTTTATTTCTCTGTAATGCACTGTGGGCAAAGTCGGTTGGGCGGTAGTACAGAACGATTGTGATGGTGAAGGGGATAGGGGGGGAGGAGGAGAAATGACCCCTTTGCTCTGGTACTATGGAGGCCCGCGACTTTTTCCTGGCTCTCTTCACTACAAATTCAATTTATTTGTTATCAGTGCGCCACAAATATACTTTTATTGTACTGTAGAAGTCTGCGTGGAGGGAAAAATCGGGTTAGCGATCTGAAAGTTATAACATGGACAAGTGAAGTTAAACAGACATACAGTTCTGAATGGTTCATCGATGTAATATCGACTGGGATATTATGAGCTGTAGAGCTGCTCCGCAACAGCGAGGGATTTGATTAAACATTGATAAATATGTGGAATAAAATCTGGTATTTGCTTGCAATCGCTGCAAATCCATACCAGTGGTAATAAACATCGCGCTTTCAGTCAGATATTGACAGAACATGTTCTCGTTTTTATTATGTTTAAACCCATTCAAAAAATAAAGACAATCCATCATCATTATTTCCATAAAAACTGAAATAAAAAGTGGCATCTCCATGTTAATTCACGTCGTACTTCAATTCTCTAAGCACTTACGGAACTTAAGATAGCCACACTCAAACAAAGACTATGAGAAATTGTCACACTGACATCAGCGGTTTTTAAAACGGATTGCCCAAAATTTCAGGAATCGCTCTATTTTGTCTGAATGTTCTCTAGTTTATTTTTAACAGCTATTATTCATTTTGTTCCAATTATCGACCAGTTCTGTAAACTAGTTTTTTGACAAGTACATTTATCGTGTTGTGTTCTCCTCAAAGCCAGAATTATCTTGAATTTTCTGATTTGTTACAATATAATTTGTGAATGTAGAAATGATCCGGAGCTTTAAGTTGACGAATAATTTCATAATTTGATAAACCTAGTATATAGCAATTTTTTATTTTTTAAATGAGTAAAACACTTTTAATGGAATACAAATTTCAATAAATATTAGAGCTATTTATTATAGGATGTATTTTAAAAATTGATTTTCGACCCCACGTTTCTAACAACAAAACTAGTCTAAGATTCAAAACATTTGAAACTTTTTAACAGTATATAATATTCACGTATATGGTCTATTTTGTGCATAAAATATATACACAATATAAAACATATTGTGTGTTTTATATTGGGTATAGTGATAAGTCTTTAAAATGTTTTGACATGTGTCGCTGGTATGTACATGTAACAAGTAGAGAAGAATACATTTGTCTGCAAATAAGGTAGTTTTATACAAATAACCGAGGTATTACAAACTATTTCAACGTGAAGCAATTAACATTAAGCTATGAACGTGAGCCCTCTTTAGCCCTTTAACTTACCCTTCACACATGATTTTTCATTTCTTCTGTTGGATATCAATTCTATTACATGATTTGTCCTTTTAAAGCGTATGTTTTTCATTTATCTCCATACATATTTGACTTTTTTCTATAACTGATTTGTACCTGCCTCGAAGTTCCCATTTCCTTATCACTACGTGATGATTCAATGTCAACTACGGCATTGTTCTCGTAGGATCTTACCGAAGTAGAGTGCGTCCTTCGGATGTCGGAGCGCAAAGTTAAATTACGAAGTTTCTTAATATATGCATCAGAGTTCTTCAATTTCAGAGTTATGGGCATGGGGAGGCGGGAGAGGGCAACACGGCGTAATGCAAGGGATAGGCACATACATGGAGTTTTCGAGAAGTTTGTCAACGTGTCTCTCACTGATTTGTCTGGTGTTTTGTACAAACTTACTCTGAGTAGTCCTTAAAGGAAGCGTACGTATCGAAATACTGGATGACTTGACTTAACCTACCAAGCAATCTTCTTGAACGTCGGAAAAAAAAATTATTACTTCAATATTTGATGGAGGTCTTTTTTGATATTCGTATAACAAAAAAATCATTTATAGAGTATAGAGATTTAATGTTGATTGTCTTAAAATAAATTTATTGTCATGAAAGCAGTTACGAACTGCGTATGACCACGTGGAGGACAATAAACCAATTTTACTATCTGGAAGCAAGCAAAGGACCATCCCATCATTTCCGATCAAGGGTCCTAAGGCGGATTGAACAATTCAGCACACTCCTAAGATAACAGAAAATAGTCCGGTATGTTTTATAATATTAAAATAATACCAAAAAGTTTGTATTTAATAAAACAAAAAATATAGTTCAAAATTACGTATTATTATAAACTATAGATTATTCGGAAACTATTGTTTGTAAATACTAACCATTAAAATGACTAAATTCAGGATTTATTATTTCAATGGACATCGCCCCTAGGCAAGAGCCCATAGAGCGTGAATAAAAATATGTAAACATTTTGTTGAAATGTTTTGGAGATTGGAAGATACTAAAGTATGTGATCTAAAGAGTTAATTAGTCATGAAATACCTTGTCAGCATTTCAATATCTGATCTCTATAGTAAAAAGACTAAGCAGAAAAAAGGAATGTTGGTAACGTTTGCTCCTGTTTAACATTTACTTCCATCACGAGTAGAGCCGAGGTGACACTTTTAATGTGATTATTTTTCATGTGCCCTTAGGATTTATCGTAGTAGATATGATTTCTTATTCGTTTTCTTTGACCACTTTCACATTGTCACCTTATTTATCACTTGTTTGTCATTTATTTATTTGGTATGTATGCATTATTCCAAAGCGCTTTGCGAAGTACCTCGTTGCCTTCTTATATCCATGTCCTTGAATTATTCGCTATCAGCATCAATATTACATTTCATAATCAATTCTTTGCTCACGTCTTTTACAGTTTCCACTAATTTCATCTCTTAATGTCTCTGTTCCCGTTTCAGAAAATATTATTCCTTTCCTCTCCGCGTCTCATCTGATCTTAATTCATTATCGGGAAATATTTTTCCTTCGTCTGTTACTATTCATAGTATCTTCAGTCATGTCCCATCATATCACGCATCTAGGACAGGTGCACCCGGAAGGGCGTGTAACACATCTGTCCCTTTGAGTAAAGGAATATGAGAATCGTACCGACGCTTCGTCACTTATCTTCCTTGTACGCACGCAGTTCTCTGCTACCGTAGCGTGGATTTTTGGTCTCGATCATTCAATAACTTCCACATTCGCCATGATGGAAATGTACAGTCATTAAACATCGACATACCTCTCATGGAAGTTCCCGCCGGAGGCCATGCCCTGTTCTGCAGACTTCCTTAATCAGTAAGAGCAAAGTTTAATTTGTTTGGAACCTATATAAGATAAGTAGCGCCACCTAACGTGGAAGTTCGGAGACTCGAGTTCACTTTGTCTAGTTTAATGAACTTGTACCACCAAATGATGCCACGAAGACCGTTAATTTTACCTCAGATTTGAAGCGGAGATATTTCTGAGGAGATTGAACACTCGCGCTTACCACGACCTGCGAGAGGGGGGGGGAGGGAGGAATCTAGACGTCAATTCATTTTGCACTGCGATAAGATTTCCTTCCCAAAAATAATTGGATGCGTGACCACGAAAAGTTGTTCATTCGAAACATTCATCGCTGTACACGCATTTGAAAGCTAATTGAAAATACAGATATTTGTGGGACGTGGATTCTTGTTACATAGTTCGGATGTGTTTGATTCGTATGAACGTGGTTTGGTCGAAACATTACGAGCTCCTATATCTCTCCATGACTGGAAAATTAAATTCGAAACAGTTGATTCCATTTGAGAGTTAAAAATTATCTCATATTTCCTTTAATCATGACCAGTTACTGAATACTTTCCATAAAAAATAATTTAACTTGTTTTGGTGTTTTAATTGATTAATTATATTATTAAGATAATAATTTTATTAAATATAATTAAATATTTTCATGAATTTCGTTTTATCTCACCACATTTTAAATTTCATGTTTCAGGTAATGAGCATGCAAAAAAAAAATGATTGAATTATGAGAATATAGAATAAACATCGGGTGTCGATGCTAGTCTGCGAAAGTTAAGGGATGTTTCCGTCTACTGACTAGTATTTTTCTAATCGGTCTTTTTCCCTTAAATAAAACTTATTTAAAAATTCAATTGAAGTCCTCATTTAATTGAAATAAAATACGAAGTTCAACTCGATTCTTCGAGAAAACCAACCCACATCTGTCTGTCCATGTTTATAAGAGATCTGATTTCGGGTGGAATTCTCTAATTGAATGAAATTGATATGATCCCACATATTATGAATACATTTTTATCTTTAAAGTCTTCTAATGGATAATACTGGGGTTCGATAACACAAATGTGTAAGTATATATTTCTCGCTGCTCAATATACTCGTGCATTAGTGTTAACGATGCACGTACGCTCACGAACAACACGGCGAATTCCGATGATAGTCATTTAATTTCTACCAGAACTCCCCTGCGCGTTCAATTAATCTCAACCAACAAATTTAACGTTCATTAACTAGGAAATGACAAAACGGACGTGCAGGTATGTAAACTCCCAAACGCACTGTGTACTCTGCTAACTCTTCTTCATGCATTTGAATGTTTTTACCACCGACCGCACCACAAACCACATCATTCTGTCCCTTCCGGTCACCTCAACCATAACTTTTCTCCCTAATATCAACTTCCGTACACTGTCCACTGCTCGCATGATCAAATAATCCATGTCATCTTCGCCACTTTTTTCAATAAACGCAGAAGATTTTACTTATTCTTGTCATCAAAAGAAAGTTTTTGTTTGTGGAATAATTTAATTCCCCATAACTTTGGTCTCAGAATTTGATATTTGTAAAATCCAAAATGTTCAGTTTTATCGACCACATATTTATATATGTAAATTAAGATAATAAAAGTCCTTTGAAATGAGCTTACTTAGTTTGAAAAGCACTGTCTATTCGTATCCGTATCAGCTAGAACAGTACACTCGAATTTTATTATTATTAATCTCGAATTTTGACTGTACATTAGATCTACGATTCATTTCGGAATAATGAATTGATAACTGTACGTATTTTAATTTTTTTATAAGTATTAAATCCGCCACTGCTCTTGGGTCCCCGATCGGAATTAATGAGATGGTCCCATGCTTCTTTCCGGGTAGTAACTAATAAAGTTTATATATTTACAAATAAACTAATTTCTTTCAATTACTTGTTTATTGCTCGTTGTTATTATCATTTTTCTTATTTATTATTATATTTTGAAAGAGTATAAAAATTTAACGAGAAAAATATTAGTTTAACATTATAATAAATCAACGTGATTAGAAATTACAAATATCATTACCATTTAAGGAGGATTAATGTTCTTAACTATTTTTGTCGCCATCTACTTGTAAATCGATCGTGTCAGGAATCTGAGGACATTTAATTTTATTTGGAGTATATTTCATTTTTTTTCAATTGCACATTACTGTTTTTTATATTTCAGACATAATTTATTATATATAATGTAGCACATAACCACGTATACAGAAAACCGAAGAGAAATATAAATAAATTAATAGCTCAAAATTTAAAATACAGTTTCATTTCAATATTTTCTTCTCACAGAATATATATGTATTTAGATATAGATGAAATAGTGAAAAAGTAGATTTCTTGGCCTGGGCCATCTTCATAAATATAATCCTATTCAAGCAATTCTATATTGTGGGATACGTGGTTGTAGGGATGGTTGGTGGTGAGGTGATTTAATTGTGTTGCAGAGAACTTAATATAAGTCCAAACATTGGTGATCTAAAAAGAATGAATTTACTCTAACCTTAACTCAAGATACCTTATGCTTATTGGTACACGTGGTCAAGAATTTCGACTTACAATTTAAACCTTTGTATTAAACACAATTTCGATCCAGTACGTTTGGAAATGAAGCGATATAAAACCATCTTTATTACCTTAAATTTTGAATGGGGAACGTCACGCAAATTGAAGTTAAATACAAAGATGATATGCGTAATTTAGTTCCCTGTTCTACGATCATCAACTGCAGTTCATCTTGCTCATTAATTTTACGACTATCCTTCACTGGCATCCCTTTGCACCAGCTCTAAAGAACAACATGTACCATTCCCCTCTTGGGGTTTCAGTGAAAATGTTGCTGGTGTAGCCAAACCCTTCCCGCCACCACCCAAACATTTACACCTCACTGCTGCCACCAGTCCGTCTGTCCGTCAGCGGTGACGTCATCTATTATCCATCACCCACTCTCCCTGACTGAGACCCGCTTTTCAACTGCGGCGGGGAAAGTGTAAGTCAATTTGCAGTGGCCGCCGCCACCGCTGTCTGTCTGCCCGCCCGCCCTTCCAAAACCCACCGAGGGATACTGAACGGAACTTCAACCCCCGGCTCCCTTCCCGCAACAGACAGCGCCGCGCGTTGCACCGGGGGTCAGCGGCGTGGAAAAACGTTTAACGTTATTTGGTACATGATTTACGCCCGGGATTTGGATAAATTTGCGATATTACGCGAGGGTTAATGAATGCGTAATTGAATATGTTATTGGCCGCACTCTCGTCCGAGGCAGTTGGAGCGNTCCCGTCAGCCCCCCCCCCCTCCCTGTCACCGTGCAATATACAACCTCAACACGGTGCTTGGAGCAATGCTCAGAGGACATGTATACATCATCTCTGGGATTTCGTTAATGATATTTTACTTATTCATTTGGAAACTTCAAAATCAAATATTATGTAAACGTGAGATCATATATGAATATTTTTAAAATTTCAGTTGTAGTCTACTTACACCACCACTTTCCTTGAACTTCCGTAGTGTTTTTATAGCATTTGAAAAAGACTCGCATTTATGTTTTATAAATTGCAAGATGACTATCCGCGACTTCTCTTTCTTGAATTTTTTAAATTTTTTTAATAATTTAAATTAACCCTCTTCAAGCTTTCAATTGAGATTTAAAAAAGGAATGTTTTCATTAACGTTTTTGCTACGTTAGGGTTAATATTATTTACGAATTTTCTCAATCCATTTCTAACTAATATTACCGAGAATGAAATATTTGGTTCTCACTTACTGATCGTTGTGTAACTTATCATGGAGATGAAGGAAACTATAAATCCCGAAAACAAATCGAAAGGAAGTGCTGCAAATCGTGCAATTTCTTCTTCTAAATGACATTCATCACCACTAGCATCTACACTAGGACTTAACTTCTCAGAGAAATTCATTTTACTTTCAGACATTCAGTGATTCATTGAAAAACTAGTCACTCACGGGGGTACTGATAAGCAGTGAAGTGTAAGAAAATGTGTGGAAATGAGGGTTAATTTTTTGAATGGTGTTATAGAGTAGTTTCTTCTTCTTGTGGTTATTTACATTATTCTCGTCTAGCATATTCGCCTGATGACCGGGTCGATCCCCGGGGAGGTGGGAATTTTGTTATCACACCTCAGCATCGACGGACTCCCAGGTCAACTCAGCCTGGTGTAAAATGAGTACCTGGTCTATCCTGGGATGAAACCAACCGGGGCATGATGCTGACCACATCTTCTTTATGTTACGCACAAAACCCGAATTCGGTCATTGGACGAAAAAGACGACCAAAGCGAGTTTTGGCAGATGCGTTTTTGCTAGAACTAGTTTTAAACGTTTTCAAGGTGCTCAATACAAGTTCTGGCAAAAGTGAATCGTCGAAAACTAGTTATGCCCTCTTAACAGTATGAAGCTTCTTATACTCAATGCCAATTGCTTTCTTTTAGTATTTAGAACGGTTCAAATGTTATTTTCGTATAAGAGGCATAAGAGAAAACGGTAACTACGCGCTTTTGAGTGTGTTTATGTTCGGATTGGTGTAAAAGTATTCATCCCGAGTACCTTACACGCTTTTATTTAACTTGCCCCGTATGTATGTGTGTGTGTAGTTTGCATGACAATAGATTATGGTACCATTTAAGGAAAATCTAACCTAAGAAAGTGAAATGGGTCTATGTATGTAATTATGTTGTCCTTCCGTTTCCAAATTCGTAATTTTATTTTTCGGGCACATCCAAGTTTCCAGTCGAGCTGTAATTTTACAGATATGTGTAGTTTACATGCCAAAATATGATTATGGTACGATTTTACGAAAATCTATCCGAAGCGGGTTGAAGTGGGGGGGTGGGGGTGTATGTAAGCATCCATTACTCCAGAATGCTTGGAGCAATTTGAACCGAACTTGGTACACAGATGACTGACTATCTAACAACAAGTACAGTGGAGTTAAGACAACGCTGGCACTTCCAGGTATGGGATGGGTAGGGGGTGGCATGTAAAAATAATTGAAAAAAATATTTGATTAGAAATTATTGTTTTCGGTACTCTAGAGATGGATAAGGACAACACCAATGTTCACCATTAATCCATAGGAGAGATAATATGCCCCTAGCACCCATAAGGGAGGGGATAGAAATACGGTGGCAAGTATAAATAGTAAAAAGCGATCTATATTGGTGAGTAATACATCCTTTTTGGTGGCGTTGAATTGAAGAGTGACACTCTCAATGCAACTTATGCCCACAGTCACCTTCCACGAGGGAAATACGCCCATTAGGTAGGTGGTGAGAAGGGGATGAAACGTAATAATTATTGAAAATGGCCGCTTTTAGTTTTGAGATAATATCCTCTGAAACCAGTAGTGATATTTCCGACGACATCAAAGACTGTATCAGCCAGTAGCTTATGGGAAGGGAATGCGATGTCAAATTTGAAATACTGAGGATTCTTTCAGAATTTTTAATTTGTATTAGT
The DNA here is from genome assembly GCA_002313205.1 of Laupala kohalensis. Taxonomy (NCBI): domain Eukaryota; kingdom Metazoa; phylum Arthropoda; class Insecta; order Orthoptera; family Trigonidiidae; genus Laupala; species Laupala kohalensis. The sequence goes on along the minus strand of NNCF01125898.1, from coordinate 626,475 downwards.
ATTTATGACGCTCCCTGCTTTGATTTTTAAATTAATATTTCATATTTTATGCACCTTCTAAAATCTTGCTTTTATAGCGAGTGACCAGAGAAGAATGTTTTTTAATGTTTTACTTTCTTCATTTTCAATTTTCATTTTTTAGCACAGTACTTTGTAAATAAAAACTTGTTTTAGAAAAAGTTCTTTTACGTTTATTTTATTGAAAGATTAGATTGAATTGTATTTTACTTGATGTACGGAGTAAAAGTACTTTCACATGTGGGAGATCAGAGACCGACCTCGCTCATTCGTCAAGCTAATGACGTGCAGAATGGCAATCATTTTGTTGTATTTTTAGATAATTCTGTTTTTAATTCTTTTATGATTTTTATTACAAAATGAAAATTGTTCTGATTATTTATTTACATATTTATGACTCACATTGATGCATTGAGAGTGTCCATCGCACGAAGTAGTTGAGATATGTCTGTATGTAAACATTGTAATCAGATTATCTAATAACGGAAATTTAGATTTTTTGATTAAAGATTTCATTCTTTAATGTTCGCAAAGGGTATAAATCTCAGATTTTCGTCGTTCGCCCTAATAGCAATGTATTTTATTATTACTATATCTCGTGAAATAATTTGATACATCATTTTTGTATGTAAGGATTGTGAAATCAAAGTTATATAAAATAATTTTTAGAATTTTCCATTTTTTTTATTTAAATTTATTATGAATTTTATTATAGTCTCACGGTGAAAGGTTTTTTTCAAATTCTTCTTTAAAAAAGGTGAATTAGAGTAAAATATATTTCTTTTAATATTTGCGGTGTCTCAGGTCTGAATAAGGATATCATTACGATATTTTTACGCCTACATTCTGTTTTGACTGTACTGAAATATAAAGAAGGGCAACCAACAAAAACGTCCATGCATTTTTTAAGCGTCCATTTCAATTTTTAAGGGTTAAGTTATGGTAAAATTTTATATACGTAGATAGATAAAAATTGTGGAAT
>NNCF01125898.1:600836-614915 GCA_002313205.1 Laupala kohalensis | reverse complement strand
GCATGGATTTACTGTTGTGACATACAACATATGAAAAAGTTGATGTAAAATGGACTACAACTCGCAAGCAGTAAAGAAAGTTTCGCTTGCCACATATGACCCACGGGATGGTAGTTGGACAGGATTGATTTATTAAAGAAATAATTAAAAACTTACTACATTTAAAGGACGAATAATATTTATATTTTCTGTAAAAGAGCTCACTACGTTCCGACTTGGAGATAGTTCGTCGTCAGGTGATCAAGTAATGACGAATTATAACAATAAACATAACAACAGGATAAATGAACGTGATATAAACATAAACACGTTATAATATTGTATTGTATAAACCAAAAAGTTTTTCAGTTGATGTGCGTAAATTCCAATTTTTGTGTGAATTAAAAAAAAATCCACTTCTGATATACAACGTTTGTAATAATTAACTCTTTGGTCCAAAATTAATGTATTTTCCCAATCCAGCAAGTGATCATCATTAATGCAATAATAATTTAATTGCGCTAAATCGTATGTATAAAAATATGAAAATACATACCAATTGTTCTAAAACAGTGAGAGTACTCACGATGTTGATTTATAGGATTTGGGCCATAATTTCTCGTGTATTGTGTTTTCTATTGATCTGTAGCCAACGAAGAAGTTCTGCACACATACTGTTTCGAAACATAACATAATTGTAGGTTATAGAATATATATCCCTACAACATATGTAGGTTATAGAATATCCCTACAACATATGTGGGTTATAGAATATCCCTACAACATATTTGTTAACATGGAATGGCTGTTATTACCCAAGTCTACTGCAATAAGAGGTATTTTGTATTACCTCTTACGTACCATGTATTACTCCATTCTTCTAGCACTGCGTCTTCTCAGAGCACAACTATCTCCCTCTACCTCGTAATGGAAGCAGCGCCCGACAACAGAACCTGTGGGAGCGATCGCAGCTTGTGATCTTATTGGAGTCGCTTTCACCGCCGCTTCTTAATTCCCTCCCCGAAATTCGACCCTAATTGTTACGCGTGCGGAGCGAAGGGATGCGTCCCCAGCGACCGATCGATTCCTTCCTTCCCTCCCGCCCTCCGCATAGAAAGGGAAAGGGTGCGAAGGTATGCAATTCGCTCGCGCTCACTCCACCACGTGCGACCCACGTGAGGCCACGAGGGAGTAACTCTTTCGCCGCAATCGAAGAGTAGCAGCCCTTGGGCCCTTTGAAGGAAAGGGACGAGGGCGCGGCGAGGTGTGACTCTATACCGGAGGGGACTGAACGGTACAAAGCGAACAAGACGGAGAAGAAGAAGAACAGGAAAGAATGGGGACCGTCATGTATTACAGTTTCAGATCTTCCGAAATTAGAACTCTCCGTCTTATAGTTTCCTTTCCACACGTGTATCTATCTGCAAACGTACGACGAACCAAGCATAAAAATATATTAGTAGGTGAAATTTCTCTTTGGTTTTGAACAATTGCAGCTCCCCAGTTGGGTCTGAATGGAATGTCATTGACCGGAAGGAAACAACTGCTATGTATACTCATATTTTAGAGAGTAGCTTAATATTAAGATGCTCAAAGGTAATTAAGGGTTCAATTTTGGTGAGGGTTATATAGAACCCCTCGCACAAAATAAAAATAAAAAAATTTCGTTATATTTCTTAAAATACATTTATTGATCAAAAACACAGAATTACCTGAAATTGAGTATCCGGATATATAAGATTTTACCGGAGTTTACTAGCAAAATTCACAATCTAATCGACTGTGGTCAGCGTCGACACACCTAAGGACTCTAATGAACTTGATGTTGGCGAACCTAAAAACCCCAATAAAAAAGGAATCGACAGACATATGTTCATGATTCTGTACCCACTGCTATCACGTGTATAATGTGGGAAACGTCCCTGAATCGATATGTTGTATGTGGTTAATGTGAGACTTTTTCCGCCATGTGCACAGGGTGTTATCATTACGCAAACATTGTAAATATTAATATGTTTATTTATTACATTTTAAAAAGTTGATTTGAAAAACATTTAACTGTTTGAAATTCATATTGAAAGATTATCTATAATAAAACAAGAAAACTACACATAAATTAATAGTTTCCCCAAAAGCTCTTAAAAACAGCAAATGACCGCAAGTAGGGCAATACACTATGATTTTCTCCGGAAACAGACAAGAGACCACCAATTGCGGTGAAAATACCCGAAAGAAAATTAGAGAAGAACACATATTATTTGAGAGATAATGCAAGTTTTTTTAAATTATATTTTTCATACCAATTACATCCATATTTCTGGCGAGTGTAAGAAAAATACTAATAAAAAGTGCAGTGTTGACCCAAAATACAAGGACAAGGTAGTACAAAAGAACATTACAAAACTTTTTAAGAACAAAATTAAGAACACACTCTATAAACGCGAATAATAATAATAATAATAATAATAATAATAATAATAATAATAAGAGGAAGAAGAATACCTAATACAGTGTGAAGTCGCCCCCACTGGGGTCCTCCACTGAAAGGACAGTGTCCGCGCCGTGTGTCAAGTTAATGCCTTCATGACAAAGACTTCAATTGTGACTATTCCCCCAGCTTCCTCCTGCTTTGACTACGGCTAGACAGTTTATGTGAACGGCCCCTTAAGGAAATATGGAGTGGTGATTCAAACAGTGGAAAATGTACGTCACTGTCACCTTCATCTCATTCAAGAGCGGAAGAATACGGCTGGGAGAGTTGCCAGAAGCTCCGCGTGCCAAAAGCTGCTATAGTCAGCTGTGCGGGACACGCGATTTGTCAAATTCTGTTCCAGCTCTCGTACTCATATAACAGCAGTCTGATTAAATAATCTGATTTAAATAAAAAGGAATAATCTGTTTGTTTTTGTTATTTGCAGCATCGATGTGTAATAATACAATGCTACGTAAATACGACGTGATTTCTTTTCGAAATCCATATGATATTATTGCTTTTTACTTGCTATTGAATACCTGTTACGTTAACTTTAGTTCTTTAGTGCAATTGTGGGAAGTCGTTACCTTTTTATTTCACTGCATCGTTATCTTTTAGTACAATTGTCGACTATTATTCTTTTCGAAGGTCTTTTTTCTAAATTATATTTTTTACCTAGTTCTCTTTTGATCGTTTGTGAAATACAGAAAGGCATTGCAATTAAGAACAATAATTTAAAATTACGTAAGCTCTTTGATGCTAAACTATAGTAACAAAAGTGAATTATTTGGAATATCTGTTGCAAGGAAATCGGAAAAAGTAATTAATGAAATAATTTAAAATTTCAATGGACTATTAAAGTGCAAAGTATGGTTAATGTTGATGAATTAGAATAGCAAAAAAAATAATTAAAATTTGTTTCTAATCAAAAGATGTTAATATTCACTCGCATGACAGTTAACTATGAAGTTAACTAGTGTGTTCGCCAGAGTTGAAGGCGGACAATCCACTGAACGTAGAATCTACGTGACCAAATCGTCGAAGCTAAATTATGTAATGGCTATAAAGAACATAACCTCAAAGTGAAATGAAAACCAAAGAATTCAAAGGTCTTCGACGTGAGTTTTTTTATAAATTTTCTGTGTAAAGTTTGTTTCTTCTGCCTGTATATAATAAAATAATTCGTTATTACGTGCATATTAGCGCACAATACTGATAACTGTGATCCTGTAGGTTTACTTAGTGGTATTTAATTTTTGAAATATAATAGTCCTATTACTAAATATGGAACTCAGCATATGAATTCAGAATATTATATAAGGGCAACTCCGGATAAAATGAGACCAGACCTGTTGACATGTGTTTTATTATCCATTGTAGGGTAAAAATCCATTCTCACTGCCAATTTTTCTTTGAATATTGATGTAAATTTTTTGTGTCCAGTAATTGTTGTTTTAAGTTTCTTTTTCAAATTCCGGGCAATGCTAGGAGGTTCTGCTTGTAAATTATACATTTATACTGCTTTGAAATTCATTAAGTTTTCGCAATTGATTGTCGACGACAGAAACGTTGGTTATGACTATAAAAGTAGGTTTCTGCGATCGGGGTCAGTATGAACTTGTCTGTCCGGGACAAACCGCGTCTTAATAGATAAAACTACCAACGTTTCGGACAGCGACTTAGGCATGTATGACCCTGACATTGCCCTGAATAAGGCCATAGCATGATGGCCGAAACGTTGGTAGTTTTGTCTACTAAGACGCGGTTTGTCCCGAACAAACAAGTTCATGTGGTTATGACTAGTTCAGGGTGGTAGCTATTAATCGCTTACATTTATAATAGAAGTGTGATAATTAACCTCGTTAATGTTGATAGTGATAATTTGATGACAAGAAAAACGAGTAGTTGAGAGATCTTTGTGGAAGGATGAGCACTTTCGAGGAAATGAGACAACACCTCAATTGGATGAAAGAACTTTTTCATTTATAACTATTTCTTGAAGCAAACGACGTAGGTACGGGGTTTGGAAACGTAAATAAATACATGGGAGACTTCCATCCTTGTTTACTCTCATTTTCGGTAAAAATCTAACACTTTCCATGTTGACCCATAATATTACCGCATTGTAGACATGTCAAATTAAAGAAGCAATTCTTCGGATCAAATACAACCAACCTTTGATAATTTAACGTTCTAATATATTTTTTAAGGTAATAACTAACCTAACGCTATAATCTAAAATATATTTTTCAGTTCTCATTTTGTTTTATTCGTGGGAATGTTAATTTTTTTAATTATTCTTTTCCAATTTTGCTTTGAGATTCATTTTTTTCTTTATTATGTCTCATTTTTTACCAATAGAAGAGAAGTTGTATATTCTTTATGAATGTTTGTTTGTAGATCCTGTCAGGTTAGAAAAAGAATGATATTAAAACTGCATCTACTTCCGTGTACTAAACAAAATATTTGAAGAAACTCCCACTAAAATGAGTAAATATCTAGAAAACAATATTACATTAAGAAAATCTAGTATAGGAATGAGCTTTTTAATTAATTCTCTGAAACTTTTTCTTCACTTAATTTATCTGCCAGGGGTTGCGGACCCATCTGTCTGTAATACCACTTAGGAAACATTTTCTTTGAAAGATTTCTTTTTAGGGAAATGCGTTGAAATAATTAATAGAATCATATGTAATTTTCAGCTTCAAGTGATCATTCTCAATAGCAAATCATACATGAGTCTACTCTACGAGTCCTCAAAATAAACTATTCTTCTTTTCACACCTTTCATCGCGAGGATACAATATTTCTTCAGGAGCATTTCAGATTTGAAATCTTGGCAACACTCTACGTATCTTGATAGGGACTCGAAAAGATTCTATAGTCATGTTGTTTCATCTTCTTATTTAAAAATAGAAGGGTTGATTTCGTTGTAACAGTTATCTTTGTTTACAAGAACAAATACTGTTGTCACAGATGTTTGGGAGAGTCCGACAGATAGAAAACATGTTGCCAGCCAGGAAAAAGAAAAGTAACTGAAAGAGAATAGGTACGCATGAAGCATGACAGGCAGATATCGTCGCTAGAGAGCAGCTAGTGTTCTGCAGAGAAGAAACATACAGAGCATCTCTTGATAAGATTCTTTGAAGTACTAACTCAACGCAGACTGGCACGATTGTGAAAGGAAATATCTACATCAATAGAGAATATTTGTGTGAACGGTATTACGCTCGTATGTGAGACTAGTTCACCTGCATATATTTATTTCAATAATATGTAAATATAAGAATGTAAATTTATTAACTTAATCCATCTTAGCATATCTCACCATTTGCATAATGATTTCAATAATAATTGATTTTAAAAAATTTCATTGTTGAGAAGTCAGCTGGATGGCCGTGGTTCGATACCCGGTGAGGTGGGGATTTTTCATCACACCTCAACATCCGGACTGTCTCCCAGGCCTACTTAGTCTGCTGTAAAATGAGTACCAGGGACTGTCCTGGGGTCTAACCGATCGGAGCGAGATGCTGACCACATCTTCTTCTCCTAATGCCAAGGTCATGAAATTGCGGAGCTCTAACTTCCGCGAACCCCTTGGACACCTTCGGGATAGTTTGACTTTGACAAAATTTCATTCATGCGTGCTTATTATTGTTTAATATTATTTATTATAGTCTAATATCTATATATGCTCAATAATTTTCTTTTGGGCACTTTGATAGAACTTTTTTTTTTGTGGGACTTTACGGCTCGTCGACATCGAGGTCATTAGAGCCCTAGAATTCTGTACAGGTAGGGAAAATGCAGTTACGCACTAAGGAGAGCCAACATGACTCTCCCCGCGTGTGGGACTCGCCGAATGACTCTACCATACCCCCTAAAAACCCTTCTGGGTTACAATATATCAAAACATATCTCGAAACATGCATCAAAACATGGAGGACAACAAAATAAGGGGGGGGGGACAAAAATGAGGAAAATGAAAGATACCCTAGCCCTAATAGCGTCGGGATCGAAAAGAACAAGAGGTGACCAACGAGGGTCAGGAAAGAGAAAGGAAGGAACCTAGCACAAGTAAGTGGAAGTAATGTCAGACTCAGCTCGGGGCCCCGTGTTTGCCAAACACGTACTTACTAGATGTTAGTCCCCTGGGGGATTGATAGAATTATTCGAGATTGCTTCTGGAGAATAAATCAGCGCATTGTGCTCCATGTGATATTTATCTTTCTTCTCACGTTAATTTGTTATCAAATTATTCTGCGTTCAAAAATAAAAGGTGTTAAAACTTATTGAAAACGTTAAAACATTTGAAGATGTCTGAATTATTATTTTTACCTTGAATCGCATCCACATTGGGCACAAATGTTTGGCCGAACATTTGCTGAATTTTCAGAGAGCATCTCAAAGTTCGGTGAGTATTTTTAAAGATATTTGGCGAATATTTTGCTGTGTTCGCAAACACCGACGAACATTTTGACTCTTGGCGCTCAAGCTCGTCAGGAAGTTCGTCTCATGTGGATGCACCTTCAGTGTTAGTTAACAAAGGGATATATCGCCCTTGGCACATCGGCACCTCAAGATCACATTTGTCTCATAAATACTTCGTCATGGGCAGTGACATTGAGCTTAATGCCTCATCCGATAGTCACATTGTCACATAATTGGTCGGGCTGGGACGACAGTCTTGGAGAGATTTGTTCTTCTTTCTTGAGTTGCCAGTGAGCGCGATCTTATTGGTAATAACGCCATTGCACACTTCGAGTCTTACAACAGAAACACGTAATGTGTGTAGTGGTAACTCATGTGATTCGGGTTTCGTTCGTTTTAAACCTGTTCAATGCCAATTTTGATTGAATTAACTTATTTAATAACGTGTAGTTAGAATTATTGAGAAATGATGTTGCTGTGAACATTGAGATAAAACAAAAATACTTCAAATGTAATTAGTTTACTTAAAACGTTAAATAGGTTAATTACCTCAACCTCGAGTCCGTTCGATCTACCTGAGCAATTCTGTGAGAACTTCCCAAACAGGTTTTAACTTTGGGGTACCATCTGTGTAAATCATGTGTAGTGAAAACATGTCTTTTTGTGGTTCAATGTCGATTATTAAAATTATTATTATTAATAATAATAATTTTTACGCAATACTCTATACATGTCCTCGATTGCAATGTGATAGGAGGCAAATAGTGACTCATTTCAAGTTTGTTTCAGTGAAATCTTTCACCAAAACACCTTAGAATTAACTAAATCACATTTAGCAGCGAAGTGTGCTGTTAGTGAGAGGGCCGTTTCGGTAAGCCAAGGTCGTTACGAAACCAATTTTCATTCATAACCTTACTATGTAATTCCTTGTTTCCCCAAGGATGTTGTTACTACGAATTGCGTTATTAACCGTAATAACTATAAACTGTATCAATGTTTTTAGCATTCTTACCAGCACCTGTTTTACTGAACTTTTAAATTAAAACTGTAAAGATGCATAGTTCCGTTTTAAAACCCTTAGAAATTAGGTTACTCTTACAGATGTTACGTCTCATTGCATGACCTCTGTAAGGATAGACGTAATCATAGATTGGATCAATTTTCACGTTAGTACGAACTCTTTCACTTGAGATGAAAGATGAAAGACCCGTAGTGCAAGTCCGTATACCCCCTTTTGATGTGGTGCGTATCAAGACAGTGCGGTTTGTTACAGCTTCGAGGTGTATAAACTTGTGAAGCTGTACAAAGCGACGTCTGCAAGGAAGACGGAAATAGAAAGTAGCTTCTGAGAGTCAAAGTATTTCTCTTCTTCCCTACGTAAATGCTTCGACGCGAAATGGAACGTTCCCATTTGTAAGACGATGCGATTGGTGGGTGCTTAGGAGGTTGAAAGTGTGTGTGCGAGGGGAAGGGGGGGTTTGAGAATGTCGTAGATGTCGGTGGTTGAGATTTCATTCCTTCGTCTGCCTCGGAGACGGTAGCGTGCGTAACTCTTCGCCTTCGACACGGGGCGCGCGGTTGTCGCCTACCCCGCCGCGCCGCGCCGGCAGTGCGCACACGACACCACATCAAACGGACGCGTCTCGCGGCCAGACAGACGTTCGTCGACTGTTCGGGATTGTTGCGCCTGCGCGGAGACGTCAACGGTCGTTCTGTCAAGTGTTTTGGGTTGTGAGCGCGTGGCATCAAGAGCGAGCGGCGAGTGTTTGAGTTGCAGTGGTCGCGAGGTAATTGTTTCATGGAAGTAAGTCTGTTAACACAGTAATATTTTCAAATCATACGAAAGGACTCGGGGCTGCCAAATGTATGTAGTTACAACTCGAGAATCTGGGAAATTTAATGTTTGGTTATTGAAGAATTTTCTTGGATGGAAACTGTTTAGATTGAGATTTATGCCGAATGGTATTCACGAAAGTCAAACTACATTGTTTTTATGATAACATATTTCAAATCAGAATGTTTATTGTTCTGTACTTCTCATAATAACTAATATTGAATCGAAAGATTGTTTTTATCTTTCAGCGCGTGTAAATGTTTTATGCTTCGTATACTTCTTGATTCATTTGAATAACCGAACAAATTGTCAGGATTACTTCGATCTGAACCATATTGTGAGCAGATATATTTTAATATGGTGTTAAAACTGTTTTTGTCTTTGGTTTTAATTTAAATCTGTTGCTGACTATTATTGACTTTAAGGGAACTTAGTTGAATTAAATTGTGTATCCACGACGTTGTTTTTCTTCTAAAATATCTGGATCAAATTGGATCCAAATTATTTATCATGAAGCTCATTCTCTCCTTAGATACTTTTCAATTACAGTTAGAGGCAATTTATGGAATTTTAATTACCTAAGACGTTAACCAGTGCGGTGGACAGCTTAACCGCTTATATTTTACCTATTAACAAGAGAGTTATCAATTCATTCAGTTTCATTCGACTGGAAAAGAGTACTTAAATGTATATATTCAGAGATTATGATGAAGTATTCTGTGGATTTATTATTATTGTTTTCTTTAAGAAAGAAACAGGTATTTTCATTTATTGAGTTTTTGTAACATGGAATGATAGGAAATTTTGAATTATTGTATAAACCTTTCATACCTTCTGAAATAACCTGAAGAGTGTGAAAGTATTTCCAAGTGAATTTACCCGATGTATTTATATGATGTATTTCTAACTACGTATAAGCTGGGTTAATTACACAAACATTTCTGTGTATATAACGTATTTGGGAGCAAGTATGTATCTTTGAACGCCTTGACCATTTTGTGAAAAATATATTTTTAAAATTCCAATCAACATCAATGTAAACATATAGTGAATATTTGACCTCATTATAATTTTTATTTCGTTAATAAATTAAAGTGTTTCGTTTAACCATTAAATATAATGAAACCAGACAAAAAGTATCAATTTGATACGTTATTTTGAAGTCTACTCTGACAATATGACGACCTTGAATGTACTTTGACATGACGAAAAACAAAGTATTCTTCCAGTATATTTCGTCTCTTGAGCATTCTGGTAATATATTTCAAATCATTTTATTGGTATTCTCATTAGTTAGATGAAGGTAGTTATGATTCAAAAGAATTGATGTAGAATCACATAATGTTGGGATATGTGCAGGCAATTTTACAGATCATTTTAAGAAAATGTGATGATATAGATTAGTGACTTGAGAACACGTTTCTCGAAATTCTGGTCTTAGAATCAAGGTTTCATGATCTCATTTCTCTTATTTTTATTTCGTATCTGTTCGGCAGGTAGTGCAAGCTACTATAGTAGTATAGGTCCGTAGTCAGAAATTTATTAGATCGAGGGACGTACTTGTCGCCGTAATTAATTGATCTTGACTTCAAATTTACATGCTCCTGTTCTTAAATATGCTATAGTTTATTTTATTTTTTCGTTTTTTAAAACTAATGGTAAATTCACAATACCTCGCTCAAATAAAAATCACAGGCGCACATCTTATTATATCATAATATTATCATAAGATAAAAAAACAAAAGTTCATAGTATAAGGAATATCCGTACCATAAAATTGAACTTTTAATTTATTTAATGGAATCACTCAGTTAAATTATAAATATTGGGTTTTAGTTCATACCTATCCTTTGAAAACGTATTATATGTGTGTCTTTAAATAACATTTTACAATTCTAAAATTCTCATGAAAACGTGACTATATGTTAACATTTTGTAAATAAATGGGAATAGATAGATTTAAAAAATTCTTGAAACCTCCATCACGCCTTTGCATAGAAGATACTCGTTATTAGAATTGATTACTATACAAAAAATATTTTCATGCATGTTTATCATTGTTTCTTATTGCTCATTATAGTTATATTTTTATCACTTTCTACTTATAATTTATTGTTTTAAAAATATATTTTTATTTATTTCTTTTAATTAATTAATTATTTGAGTACAAATTTTTTTTCATTATATGTTTAATTTCATCATTTTTTAGACAGTCGGTCGTTATATATATATATATATATATATATATATNTTTTATTTTTTCTCTGTTGCTCGAATTCATGAAATTTTATTTCTCCCTACATTTTTATTGTATTATTTGCTTTTATGGAGTATTTGATTTTTATTAAATAAGTATTTGCTTCTCGAAAACCGTATAAACTGAAGTAATAAGAGACTCCAGTCAGAGAACGTTATGACAAGATAATTATACAACAAGTATGAATAGTTAAATTTCTGGTCCTTAGAAAACATTCCTTTCATTTGCACTCGAAGGAATTCAAGTTATCTGAGGCGCTAATTGTGAAACAATTCGATGAAACGCTCTAGCAATTTCATTAGTCGAATTTCTTGCAGCAGTTAGTAGCTGGAAGGGCAACAACACAACTTCTGCATTGACTGCTATCTTGCTGTAGACGACCTCGTTTCCATACGATTGGATTTCAAAATCAGTATAGATCTTTATATACCCTTTGTTGGTTCATTCGAACTGTCTATTAATAACGCGAAACGATTTTTCATTGAAATCGATATTTCTCCACCCACTTACATAATTTAACATTTGTTCGTACTCCCACTCTTCCAAATTGCTTACACAAGACCTTAAGCAAAATATAATTTTGCATTGTTTAAAAAAATATTTTGCATTGTTTATGATATTTGATTTCAAACTATATCACCTGAAGCAAATTTATTTACTATTAACGTAATTTACTATTAACGTTACATTGAAGGAACAAATTATTGAAATATCGTTTTTAATTTTTTTTTAAATACGCAAGACAATTTAGTTACACCAACGTCTCGTCTTCTATAATTTGAGTAAATCCCTCCCCCCCCATAAAGAGGCACTCTTATTACACCGAGGTAGGTGGGAGTTATCTTTGGGGTGACGTTACGCAAGTTTTAAGTGGTAAATTTTATGGGGTGTTTTTATTATAAATGGGTCCCAATGTATCCCATGTACTCAATGGTTCAGCGAGAGTACGTAACAATGAGGAATGAACAGTAAGAACTATGTATTCAAAAATTTGTCTCCACACTAAAAAAAAGCAAGAAAAATCTTTATCATTATTGGAAGGGAGGATTAGCGTTAAGTTGGGGTCAGCACTTAATCCACGTTAGTCAAATTACGAAGATGAGTAATTGTATTCTTCATTTTTATTCCAATTATTTAAATTACAACAATATGAATAATAGTGAGGAAAAACATTATTTAATTTGAATATTTCAGTTACTAGTATAATAAAACAATTTCCGAGAACTTGCTCTACTCGTATGACATGTATGTAGAAGCGCGGCGGCGGCGGCGGCCCAACGCAAGGGTTTCGTTATTTACGCATCTCACCTCGGAAAAAGTAAAATATCTTCCACAAATGACCGGTGATTTACAGATAAAATTGATGTAAAAATACCACCATATTTACTGCAAATCAAAGTAATTTTTCATAACTTTAATGATTTAAAAGTTGTTTTTTTCTAAATAAGTTTTTCCTCCATAAGACGCAATGTACTACACCATCAATTATAATTGCCATTATCTCATTTAAAAGGCTTGTTAGGTATGATTTTTAAGTTGGAATGAAAATATTTTAGTGATTTCAGGTATTTTAGTGATTTGATTCCACCTATGCTAGTAATCCCTTAACTCAAAGGTTTCGTTACTGACGCGGTATGGAGGGAAGGGGGTGTTAAAACTCGTGATTTTTTAGTTATGTAACCTACGGATGGCTCTTTCCATATTTGGGTTTCACTAATGAGACCCAATGATTTTCCTTTCATGATAGTTTTGATTGATCTCTCGTTTGCAATGTGTTCATGTAGTGCATAATTTGATGTATTTTTAAGCTTCATTCTTACATTGTCGCCAAAACTGAAACGACTAAATTCGTAATTTGCTTCTCATCCTGGAATTACAAATTACTTCTTCTCTTTGGTTGATTTTAGTTTTTTAAATTGTTCGTTCCTTGGACACTCGGTTAAAAAGAAGGCTCTGAATCCACAGTGTGGTGGTGCTTAGAACTACAGTTTGGTAAGCGTTGATGTAGTACATTATTTTTATTCTACATCAAACCCAATATTCTAAAAAAAGATCAGATGATTCCTGTGAGTAACATTTCTCATGGTGAACAAAAATTCGTTTTTTTGTTATGGATCGTAGTGTGAGTATTACATCACCAGTAAATGTCAAAATAATATTTCATTAACTCGAACCATTAAATCTGCCTGTTGATTACCTCTCAATGTGGATCATCTCAGTTTCTTTTATATCTGACTTAAACTACTTGACCAAGAGCTGTCACAAAATGCTACTTTTTAGGAACAACAGCACTGCATTGACATCTTTTAATTTTATTATCTTTTAATTTTATTCCATAGCTCTAATTGTATTCGTGAACGCGCGCCATTTTGATGACCCAAACAGAGATGTGACGAAATGTTCAAGAATTGATACTCTTCTCTAGAACCAATGTCATTCTTGATCACCGGAGGTAATGAGTTATTGAAAAGTGTGGATGGAGGAAGGGAATAACTAGCTGTAATAACAGTTGAAAGATTTGAAAAAAAAAGTTATTGCTCTTTGGAATAAAATTGACTTTTATGTGGAATAATATTGACCTCGAGATATTTTTCATTCGTTGAGAGAGATGTTGAATATTATTGGAAACATAAACAAGATATTTTTATAAAATATTATTTTTTCCGTAAAAGAAAATATCAATGAGATGAATCAAAGCAAAGAATTTAATGAACGTCTGCAATATGTTACTCCAAACCTTTCTTTCTTCATATGTCGCTCATATGTTGTATCTCAGACTATAAAGAAAAGAGAAGTTGATATTAATCTCACTAAACATTTCTACATGTGATACATTTTAATTATATGAATATAATGCTGTTACGGCACACCACAAGCCCATATGCGATGTGCGTAAGCTTTTTGGTGGAGAAGCAGGATTCAACCATAAACCACAACCTTTATGGTAGAGTTCGCTGCCACCAGCTTGGTTTCCCCAAGCAATCAAACACACGAGTAATAACAATAAAACATTTAATTCAAATTAAATAAAGCTCTGAATATTTACAAATGTAGACAAACTCGCAAATCATAAATACAAGTTTGAACTTGTTATTACTTGATATT
>NNCF01125898.1:570412-600553 GCA_002313205.1 Laupala kohalensis | reverse complement strand
CCCCACCTCGGCTTGGTCATCCCTCAGCTTCCGAGAAAAACTGCCTTTTCGGATGAACACTATTTCTGTCAACTGCTGAAATATTCCATACACACTCATTTTCCTTCTCCGGGGCGTTCATCTCAGTTTTCAGAAGTAGAAGGGAGTTCTGCCTCTTCACAATACGAGAAGTCTTAACCGCGCTCCTTTCCTTGTTTGGGCGGCGACGGGCCTGGCTTAATCGCTTTTGGAATTTCCGGCGAGCACAGTGCTTGAAAATGTTATTTCAAAATCTATACTGGCCCCGATGTTACAAATGCGTTGAAACATATAGAATAGTAGTAAAAAGTCCTTTATATGAGTAAACACATTTTTTTCGAGACTAATAACACTGGTTTTGCTAACGTCAACTTCTTGTCACACGTACAACCTAGGCTGTTTTTTTTTCTTTTTTGTCTCTGTGTTCACAGACCGCCTTGTCTGTAACTTATGACATAGCAAGACTGTTTTTAAACCTTTCTACTTATTTTTATTATGTTTTAAGCTTTCGTATCAGGTGTAGTAATGTGTTTTATTCCTGCCTCGACGTGACAGACGCTCGTGTACATCTAGTTATGCGAGTTGTCTCTTTTAAGGATGTCTTTTGTTTGTCAACTAATTAATGTAGTGACTATGATGCGGTTCAACGTTTGTAATTATTCACTTTCATCTCAAAAACTATTTTTTTTCTCGAATTTAATGTGTGAGAGGAGTACTTATTGATACCACTAGTCCGTTGTCATTAGCTCTCAATTTAATTTCTTGGGATTACTTTATTCGTCTTTTTCAAATTAAGCGACAAATCAGATAAGATTGACAGATCTGTATTATTTTTCTCATCGTGAAGACATTTTAGGTTTGAGTATTATCCAAATTCTTCGGAATATTGTTTTTTAATGCTTTATAATTGAATTAAAATTAAATTTCCTCATTTTTTGATCCAGATTTGTGCTTATGACAATCCTATTTAACACAGTGATTGATTTTTTATTTTAACATATGAATATTGTTTTAAATACAATCTTTATTACATACGTTGAAATGTGTGGCTTGTTTATTTTGTTATGATGCAGAATAAATGTGTTTGTAATCAGTCGTGAGGATTCCGATTGCATTCCAGTCGACGAGGACGGCTGCTGGGTGTGAGGTTGAGGATTGAGGATAGAGAACGGCTGGCAGCGCTCCCGTGGTTATTTCCGCGCCGCGCCACGCGTTGCCTCCTTGAAGTCTCGTTTCACACACCACTTCTCTCTTTGCTTCTCGTTATACACTCGCATTCTGCTTTCTTCGCAACCTCTATGCAGTCGACACTGTGAATACTTTTTAGTCACTTGCTGTCATCGACTAGTTCACGAGTAGTTTAAAATTACTTCATCGACGATATGTTTTGTGATTAAAATACTATTAACAACAGACAAGTACTTCATTTAGTCTTTCTTTATTGTACTTTGTGTTTTTTCATTTTTCTTCTTCTTTATTTTTGTATATTTCTAAATGTTTTTCTCTTTCTCTTGACATTAACGGAAGACACTATTATAATACTTAAAGAACGTGTTACATTTAAACGAATCCGTTTAAATAATTAATATACTCGACATATACAATACATAGTAATTGATGTACTGTATATTGAGGAATATACATATTATGAAGATCTATATTTGAGTGAAAAGTATAAGAAAAACAGAAAAATAGATATTCTGGTTATGAGTATAGAACTGACGAATCTATGTTGTTATTGTGTTTTTTTTTCAAATTTCTCCTCAGAGTTTCATGTTTTTTTATCGGGAATCATGATGATTTGGGCGAATGAGATACAGGAACCAGCGATCTCCAGTTCAACAATGCGTCGAAAAGTACTTCACAACGACTGTCGGTCTAAATATCTCTTGCGTATTACTGCTAATTTCCTCTTTCAAAAAATGTACTAATTACATTGATTTCTTTTTACGAGTACGTCGCAAAAATTGTGTTACGTCTCTTTCTCGAATCAGTCACTAAAACGAAGTTGACCGCGCCATTTGCACGAACGTAGTCTTTCAGGAGGAAATCGCGTTGAAAAAATTTTCTGCCTCGTTGAGTTACGAGGAGAAAAATAGCTTATGTTCGGGTATTTGATGGAGAGCTTGTCGGTTTCTCTTCTTAAGAAAAGCAGCGGTGTCGTGAAATTCAGTGTACCTTGGTGTTCCTCTCCCTCTCTTTCCTCTGCTCCACTTCTTCTCCTGTATCGTCCTTTTGTGCTTCCTCCACCAGCACCTTCTCCACTCTTCCTCTTCTTCGTCTGCCACAGTTTAAACGGTTTCAAGATTAATAACGCACTATTTGCGCTGCCAAAGCGGCTTAAACCCTCCCTCTCAACATCACAACTGGGCGGGGAAGGGGTGTTTGGAGAAAGCAGGTCAGGCTTCGTGGGTGGGGGTTGGGAGGGTGAACACTTGCGGGTCGCGCAACCATCCCTTTATGGGCTGACGGCAGTTGGGGAAATTTTCTGCTGAATTATTTGGGAATCGGAGCAGCAATCGCGAGAAGACGCATATCTTGGACAAACGGAGCCGACATGTTTATAGGTGCACCCTGTGCCCAGGACTTTATTACGCTGCTACGAAAAGGGGAGTGGGGGTTGAAGGTTGGGGGGTTGGGTGGGGGTAGTCGAGGGACTTTGGGAATTACCGCGAAGAAACGCTCCAGCTGAAACAGAGAGAAAAAGCAGGAATCGCAGTTTTCCACTTGTCTGATTCAAGTTGGTGGAGTCTGCTGCTCTGATGAATAATGCATTATGCAAAATTTGTGATACTTCGTGCATATTTGTTTCTTCCGTTCTTTTTTTTTTTTTTACGTTTAGCTTTTGATCTTTTCGTAACGATTTAATAGAGATTGTTAATTCCCTTTAAATACTGTTCGTATCAAATTACTAAATAAATAATCCAGTTCAGGGGCGAATATTTTTTTATCATATTCGTGTGACCAATTCAATGATTTTATCGTCCATTTCCGTGTAAAAAACGTGAGAATGACTTTTTTATATCCTTAATTGCTATTCACAAAGTAATTATGAGGATTTATCGTGCGCTTTGTGCGGAGTCATTACACATGCATGACGCACAGAATAACATATGAAGCGTTGCAGTGCGTCGAGATGCGCTTTTCTCTTGTCAGCTATTTCATAACTCGTTTAAAAAAAGAGAATGCGCCTCGTCCTCTAATGTTTAATGTGTGGTTTTCTGCGCGAAAAAAATTCGCCACTGATCTTGCAGCGTCCTAGTTGACGGGCCCACACCATTAAACGAATTTTGATGGAAGTTTATGTTTGAACTTCCAAAAGTTGTCCTAATTTTCAAAGAGATCAGGGTTATATATTTTGCTGAGTAATTGCTTTGTCCTCATTTGCTCCTTAATGGCATATGCGATGAAAATATACTACTAGCGCAACTTCGCAGACTGTGTTCTTAAACTTTTGCAATGGAGTGCATGCATCCAGGCTCTGCTGCTAATGAGATATTTAGAATAGGTTGCACAACTCAATAATTTCTTGAGACGAGTGGAAAGTTATACATTAACGAAAATTTGTTTTCCCGTTATGTAGTTAGAAGAATCTTGTTTATTCCGACACTCGTTTTCACCCGTGTCCGCATTCATTACAGTTATTGTCTAATTTTTTTCTACTTACTGACGCAAATAAAGTGAATTAAGATATAAGTATGATCTGGTAACAAATTAAAACTATATAAGTAAAGCATATTTGAAGCATGGAAGACTAAGAAAGTGTAGTTGCCTCCAACACTTGTTTTTCAAAACTCCTTGCTCGTATTATTCTTCTAAAAAATTTGTATTCAGCTTTTAAAATAAAAAAAAGATTTTCAACTAGTTTGATTCAATACTTTTATGTGTTTGAAGAACATAAAAAAGAGGTTGCAACTTACTTTAAAACAAAAAAATATGAATATTGGGCCCAAGATTGTAGAAATTTCCATAATCTACAAAAATATTTGCGATATCTTAGACACTTTTATAATTCCACGCTTCAATTTCTTTGTCTGCTGCATCCTTTGTTGCTAGAGGTCTGAACCCTGTAAAATTGCATAAAGGAGATGCCATGCGTAACATGCTCCAAATAGAATAATCATTACTCTCTGTAAGTTGACGCACCGCAAAACGCGGAGGCTTTGCAAAAATTGCCTGCGAGAGGCGGATGTGTTGAGTAAAAGAGCTAAAACAGAGACTTGAACTGTTGACTGATGTTGACATTGACGAATGTTCGTATTTTGGCGGTCGCCAAATCCGTCTCCAGACATCACTCTGCGCCCTGAGGGAACATTAACGATCCTTGCGGGACTCCAGGGGAATTGTGGGTGGAAACTCGAGATACTTCTATTTGAGCGATCAACCCACTTCGGGGTCGCTAATCCACGGGCGTTGATCTTCCATGGTTGACAGTTGACGCCTTTTCATGCTTCTCGAAACAATATATTCTCCACCCGAGTAACTTAATTTTTTCTTTCTCGAACAGAAAATGAAGGAGACTACTAGAGTACTTATGAACAATAAGTGTTTTCTATGATTAGGCCATTTGCTATTTGGGAACTGTGGTTCAAAAGAAGATAAATTATAGTAAAATGTATCAATTTGACAATTTTATTTACTTTTGTACTGCAGATTAACCTTTCGGTCGCATGGTTGCGATCATCAGAGCAAAACAGGAGCCTTCTGCTGAAATGAAAGGTTTACGAAATCGCACGTAATATTATTTTATTTACTCTCAAATATTTCTTTTCACACACCTGAAGATGACCCGAATGTAGTGCCAAATAGTTTATTTGAATGTTTTATTGTGTAAATTCGGTTGGAATTTTACTATGTAAATAAGAGACTGTCTTCAACCTTCATCGGCGCGTGTTCCGTTTAATTGATGTTGTTTTTGGTTAATCGGGCATGTTTTTCTTTATCTCTACGTTTGATTCACGACCACAAACAGTAACAGATAGGACTTTAAGTACACAAATAAATAATTTATAATAAACGTTATTGTAAAAAACAGATGTGAACTGCGTATGACCACGTGGGGGCAGTTAAATAAGTTACTAAATTACTCTCCCGAAACAAGCAAGGGTCCATCCCATCAATTGCGATCAAGGGTCCAAAGGCAGTGGCGGATTTAATATTTATAAAAGAAATTATTTAATAAATACGTACTCTTATCCATTTATTATTTCAAAATAAATTGTAGAAATTTGTGTAGTAAAAATTCGAGATTAATAAAACAAAGGTATTAGTGACATTCCCGCCCAAGGAGAATCCAATACTCGGAAGAAAACTGGAGAAAAATCCGGACCAGGATGGTTAGAGGTGTTTGTCGATATGTGGTTCTACGACACCGGTACACTCTACTGGCAGGTGGGGGATGCACGGATAGTTTGAACTTTCTAGACGTCGTTTTTTTAGTGAAATATATAATTAGATGTTACCTACGTCTTTCATTCGCGCGAAGTTCCTTCTGTTGCTTGGTTTCCACTTTCTCCCTTCGTCCGTTCGCTCTGTTTTCGTTCCCTACGCTCAGCGCATTCCCTTTTTCTCCGACGTAGGCTTTACGCTCTTAAGCAATATTTTATTACAAGAAATACACATATTCCTTTTGCAGCGCGGGAATATATTCATTATCACGGGGGCGCATAAATCTTCAAAGGGGCGTCGAGAGGTCTGCCACCCACCCGCTCGGGCGCCGCGCCTTGGCGCCTTGGGGTGCGAGAAGAGTGGGTATCCGGAGGGAGGGGAGGGTTGCTTTAGCACATTCCTACTCTCAAGGGAGAAGGGCTCCTAAATAGCGCATGAGGCCTGTCGAGACGAAGGGATGGAGGATGATGAGTCGCGGCGGCAGAGGCGGAGAGCCGTTGTAATCGCGCCAGACAAATGGAGACTGCGGGATGTAGTGCTATTCATCACACCCCTACTCACAGACACCCCCTCCCAAAAAAAAGGTTACTTGCGACGCTTTTAATGTCGGTGTTGGTGATGGTACCGCATCACCATGTGGTGAAGCGGAAGGAGGAAGAGTCGGTTGTCAGTGCGATTGATCGTCGGTTTGTTATAACTGTGTAATAGATTATTGTGACCCTATGTCTGTATCCATCCACTCATTACTACAGCGTACTATACGATTTCCTTGCTTGAACCCAGAATGTGTGGAAATCTTCGTTCAGAATAGCCGGTATATGACGCATCCTCACTCTCATTGCCTAATCTTGATGTATCTCTCGACTATAAATCTCAGTGTCAAAGAGCAAAAAATCCTTATTTCAGATAAGTTGGTAATGTTTGTTCGTAAGTTGCGCATATATAACTCCACAAAATAAGGCGATGTAATTAAAATTGAATGAGGGTGATGCTGTTTTAACTGAAAAGATCATGAAATATCAGGCAACTATATATCACGCTAGATTTTTCCGTCACGCGTTTAGTGTGAAATCCCAGTGCATGAAATCTACCTCAATTGAGGTTTTTGAACCTACGGCTTTTAACATTTAAAATGATTTGAGAATAAATTTATATCTATTCAATTTAGTCTTGAGCCAATCTGAAAGTACTTTGAACTTGATATTCCTTGCGCCATTATTTAACTTTGCTTTAATATTTAAGATTAAATGTTTGGTTGCAATGCCTGTGTATCTTTTGTGCGATGAGACAATTAACGGTAGACAAAAAAATATTAAATTAAAATCCTCTCTATCACTTAATGTAAAGTAACACGAATGTCACGTAAAAGCATTAAGGGTAGGATCTGTATATTTGTGTCACATTTTTAGTTCTTCTTGAAAAATTTCATTCATTCCTTGCAATCACTGGTTCGGTCTCTTCTGAGAAACAATCTTCTTTCTTCGTCGGGAAAACGAACGATGTATGTACAAGGGTTTTTTTTCTTAGTACAACTGAACCCTATAATAGGGACAGTTTTTGTATGGGGTTGAAGAGTACAGCGCAAGTTGTTTATTTTATTATTATTTTTTTGCCTTTTGTGTTTTTTGTCTTGGTGATGACATGTAGAACCTTGTCAAACTATCCCTGATGCAGAAAAAATAATTTTTTGGAAATGTTGGCTCTATAAATAGTTTAATAATATCTTTTGACCTTATCTCAATAACTCCATAATAATATGAAAAACGAGTTAAATTACCAAGAATTTACTTTTCTTTCTTTTATAGTAGGCAGTGAAGAGATCGAAAATTTTAAAAGTATATTCTGCCTCATCGTGACAAACGTCGTGACATACCCTCGTAAGTCGAAAAAATAAATTGAAATAGTGACGCACTTGGTAATAAGCCATTGGAAACATTTATTATTACACTGAGCAAATGAGAAAACGCTGTGTTCATCTATTTTAGTAAGTGTCATAAGAGAAATGGTGCACATGACATTATAGAATGAAAGTATCTTTGCCAACATACAGGTGGACAAGTATGATTGTGACAGACGGCTAGAGATAGGCAGAGCTCCAACAACTACGCCCACACGTCGTCTAGAAGATTTTAAAGTGTTCTAAAATTTACCTATCGTTGCATACCTTCCTTATACGTTCCTCGGAGAAGAGATGTATAAACTATGGCCTGATGAAAATGGTGACGTGCCAGAATTTGAACCCAGGAACTCCTGCACTGGTTACAAGCGGACTGGCCACTACACCACAGTTGGACATTATTTTCAGGAGAATCCAGCTTCAATTCCTGGGTCGCCACCATTTTCAACTGCCTGTAATTATAAATTTCTTTACTTGTCATGAGTAAAAAACACGCGATCGAAAAAATATCCGTTGTGTTTGTTAATGACTGCATGATCGGTCATCTCCGAAATTTTACTTTTCAAATGTAATCACACTTTCGTTTGTGTTTTATGTAAGAACAAGAAATACCCTTGATTGATCGCTTATCTCTATTCTCTTTTATATGTTTATCTTCAGAATGTGCTCTTAGAAATTTTAGAAATACTCAACTTACCCAGGACATTTCATATTTAAATATGTTTAATAAGTTCTTCGTTAGTATACTTTTGTTTGATACAATAATATAACCGAAGAAACAAAAGATTTATAGCTAAATCATTTTTGTTAGTAGAGTACTACACCTTCAATTCTTCAGTAAGATATAAGTGTATTCGAAACAAAGTATAATAATCTTTTGCTAATGTTCCTAAGTATAATAATCCATACTAATATACGGATGCGTAACGCGAAAGTGTGTCTGTCTGTTTGCTACCCGATCTGGACTGAACCACTGAACAGAGCGAGATGACATTTGGCAAGGATGTAGTTATGATGTTCTGAATGAACATAGACTACTTTTTATTTTTTAAACGTGTGATAAGAAATGTAGAAATGGTTTTGAAAAATAAATGTCGATAAAATCGTGGGAAAAGAGTTACATTTGCTTACGCTGCCTGAACGGTTAGAGATAGGTGGCAACTGTGGTTGTCTCAAAGAGTTCTACAAAAAAGTCTGCGACAGCATATGTTTATCTACAAAAATTAACCGAAATTATCGATAAAACGTTGCTAAAAATAGAAATGTTAAAGTACTTTAATTTAGGACAGTAATTTAAGAAGGAAAAAGTCAATCATAATCAAATTTAAATGATTTTTAGTTTCGAGCATTTAACAAAGAAAAAAAGTCTATAAATCTTAAAATTTTTACGAATAGTTTACATTTACGAGAGTATTAATGAAATGGTACGGCCGCATCGCGCCTCGAAAGCAAAAATTCAACCGGCGCTGCTGCCCTGAGATGCTGTATACAGTCATGTATTGATTTAAAATTGTACAATTATAGATTTGAAAAATTAGGATACTGTACTTGTTTTTAAGAACGAGTAAGTAAAAGTATTTTGATCTTACAATATAGCTAGATTTTATTTTTTCCTGAGTAAAGGAAGATGAGTCGAAGAGAAAACCTGGGCAACGCCAGGTAATCAGATAGTCTTTTATAAATGCTCTCTTCAGAATTGAGTCTAGGAGAACATATAAACAGAATGTTGTCCCAATGTATAATTACGTTTGTGTGTGAACGACTTCTATTTCTCACCAACTTGACTTAGCACACCAACTTGACTTCAGTTGAACTTGAATTCAGTTCTCTCGTATGGAAGTTGGAATGGAGCACTAATTTTAAACATAATTTGTCCACGTCATGTATTTCCGCTATGCCACTTCTAATACAAAAAAAACAAAAACAAAAAAACTGGCAAAATGTCGTTCGTCTCTTAATTTATGGAAAACATATCGTAACTATGTTTATACTAAATTTGAGTAATTGACCAATATTTTTGTCCATGTTTTAATGTGAATAATACTAAATTCAGGCGTACTCACAATTACATTACGTTAATTTTTGTGTTTGATAACAGTATAGTTGGAAAGTTGGATGGGAGTACACTCACATGTTTTTCGTGTTCTTAACTAGACACGTATTAACATGACGTGTTATTTTGGGATATGATTCATAACAGTTTGCTTACGTTTGATTCTATGTCTGGGATGTGACATCGTAATTCATGGCAGGGAAATAATTTCTTGAAACCTTTGGATGTTCGAACTGCAAGGTTGGGATGGCAGATCCAAAGAATAGAGAAAATTTCCCTCCCCTATATTTTTTAGTGTTGTAGTATTGGTAAAATGGGAAATGTAGCGAGTTATTGAAGCTTATCTACATGGGGCGATAGGTCGTAGCAGGTGGATGGTAGGGATATTGTTAGCTCGCTTTACCAACAACTTGGACCAAGTGGAGGAATTATAATTAGTATTTAGTGATAGTAAGGGTCAGTGATACTAGAAGTAGTAGGAGGTGGATAGAAAGAGAAGGGTTCGATAATAATTTGTACATGTAAATTTTTTGCGTTAAATTACAAACACATTGACATTCTATTAGTATTATAACTCGTAGCTAACTTTTTATCTTATCTAGGAATTTTTGCTGAAATTTTTGAATCCGCCTCTGCATTAGGGTCCTTGATCGGAATTGATGGGATGGTCCCTTGCTTGCTTCCGGAGAGTAAATCAATTTATTGTCCTCGACGTGGTTATACGCAGTTTGTACTGTTTTTTTGACAAAAAATTTATTATTATTATCAATTGTTACAGCTATAAATGAACTGGTACTTAACAGTGAAAAGCTACAAAACCTTTTCCATCCCCGCTGGAAATTGAACCCGGAGTGATTGAGTGGCGAGCAAGCATGCTCACCCCTGAGTCAATGGAGTGACACCCCCTATATTCGGATCTCGTATCTAATCGTTGGGTACTTATTTCCGTAGTGTTTTCTTAGAGAACTAATGTAAAATGTTCGTTTGTGGGTGTGAGATCTGTGGATGGGTTGGTGATGGGTGGGTTCGTGTGTCTCTGGATGGTGACTCGCCGCTGTCGCTCTGTTTCCCACAACTCCTTCATTCCACTTAACCTCAACCCTCATCTTCCCCTCGACGCATTCTCTAGGGAGAGGGAAGCTTTATCTAGATAAAGACGTGATAATCCGCACCCTCGCCTTCTCCGCAATTATTTCATCTTCATACATTATTTCACACCCCTAAAGTAAATGCTTTGTGACCACACCATCTCCTCCCTCTCGTGTAGCAGTGGAGGGGGTTTCACGCACTGCCGTCGCCTCCAGCAATCAGCGGACCTCTTTCTCATGTATAATGAGCAGCGTTCGAATTTTTCAGGAGCCATTTGCATGCGAAACTGCCGACATCTGTTGAGGGGAGATTCGCAAGGAATTCACTTAACGCTAGTGTGGAGGCATTGTGGGATGAGTCATTTGTCGTGACTGCAAGAGTGCACTGAATGGACTGAAGTCTGGCACTAAGAAAGAGATGGATTCACTTGAAGTGTTTTCTCCCGTTTAGAAGTCCATACCATTTCTTCTATGAACAGATTCTTTCGTTTTGTAGAATTCTTGTTAATGGAGATTCTGTCAGAGATCGAAAATGATAAAAATTGATACTTTATGTTTAGATGAGGCTAAAAGCAAAATAGATTTTCTTTAATCAATTTTCAGATATATTCATTTCAACCTCCAGGGAGAAAATGCTATAAGATATGCTCTTTCAGTTATCCACTATTGTTACAATCATCCGACGTTGAACTTGAAGTATTGTAATTAAAACATAAATGCAAACAAATACTCCAGATGCATGTCTGCACTATTTTTTTCAGTAATTAGGGGAAATAATTTTATACGCAATTTCACTTATGGTTGGAATTTTTCACAAGATTTATTTGTTAATATTTTGTGTAAATTAGACGATGAATGTGAATAAAATAAATAAATTTAAAAGAAAAATCTATGGAGAGTTATATTCACGTATACTGCGTAAATAGTTAAGACATATGTGTGGACAATTCTATTCACCTTACATACGTCTGTTTACATGTACGTCCGTGATAGGTTACGCGCATTTATTAATATTCACTCAAATTATCAAAAGAACGAATAGTTTTTCTTAATATTTCAAATTAAGAAAATAAGTTAACTGAGAAAATTAAAGCTGTATTGTGTGTGTCCTTCTCCTTTTACATTTAACAAAGATTAAAACTCTCTTACCATTTTGGTGACATTTGAATGACTAGTTCTTCTCTTAGAAGGACGAGAACGCGTCTGAGCTCCAGTGCATTTCCGGAATCGTGGGAAGGGGGGCACTAGTTGAAATTAAAATTTCGAAAATGAGAGTGTGTCTTTGTCCTAAACGGTAAGAGAGGCGGAAAAAGAAGTCTCTTTACTCTTTTCTACTGGAGTCATTTCCTGTCGACGATACTGTTCACTTGATTCATGCTTTATTCAGCAGATACTTAGTGGATTTATGCCATTTCATTCCGATATTAGGTCTATTGATATTTTCTTCCGTTTGCATAATGAATGTTCCGAACGCCATGTCTTGTATTCATAGTAATCCTTCTATGCACTTATACGCGTTCTCTCTCTGAATCGAAG
The DNA here is from genome assembly GCA_002313205.1 of Laupala kohalensis. Taxonomy (NCBI): domain Eukaryota; kingdom Metazoa; phylum Arthropoda; class Insecta; order Orthoptera; family Trigonidiidae; genus Laupala; species Laupala kohalensis. The sequence goes on along the minus strand of NNCF01125898.1, from coordinate 588,573 downwards.
CGTATCGACTTGTGTTTGCCGTCTTCGACTTGACTGAGCACGCCTTTTCCTTTCCCTAGCACTGGCGTTTGCATACGTAACTCTGAATTTCTGAGAAGGCGCCCGGAAAGAAAAAGACGGCATCTCTGAACCTTAGTTACAGACAATACACGCATTTCAGACTACGTAATATTGAAATATTCAGTTTTTTTAGGAATTGCCAAGAAATCAAAAAGGTGTTACATATACCACATCCCGCCTTTTCTTGTCTCAAGAGAGCGTAAAATTTTATTTCTAGTAATAGTTATCATTAATTTTCATTAATATATTGAAACGTGGCATTGTTTGTCAGATAAATGCCAGAGGAGATATAGTGTATAGATTTTCTAAATAATAAACTCAACGTTTTAGTTGTGAATGTGAGTGAGGCATTAGAAAGATTTACCAGTAATGTATTATCGTTTAAAGTTAATTATATGAGCTATAAAATGACATCTCTCTCAACTCTTAAGAAATATGAGAGCTTGCAAAGTGATTCAATGGTATGTGCACAATAGTTTTTGGACGTTGTGCGTAAAATTTACATTGTTGTAAGTTCAAACGGGTTTAAATATTACAACAATACTCTGTACTTTTCTTAGTCGATATGATGGATATCTACATAACATTTTTTTTTTAATTTGGGGAGGTGTAGATCTACGTTCATTGGAGATGGAATGACCCATTCGTGAAACAGATTGACTTTTTCTTGGAGAAATAATAATGCTGAAACGAAAAACCAGTAACAAATGAGATGATCTGACGTCGATTAACATGTGAGCATTTCCTGTTTTTTTCCTTCACGTTTTTCAAGCTTTTTTGTTTCTTGGAAATATGGGATTTAAGTTTTGAAATAAATTAGTTATTTCATTGTCCTAAAATATTAGCCAATAATTTATAATTTTTAAAGAATGGAATTAGTTGCAGTTGAAAAATAACAGTGCTTGCCTCTGAAATGAGCATTAATTTATTTGAGCGGGAGCAGAGTTCTTCGGTTCCGACGTTAACAACCACTTGATCGGACGCGTGAAGGGAATGTGCGCTTGCGAAAATAAAATGAAACAAAATTGAAGAGTGGAAAGCGGCACTTGTGACCAAATGCAACGCCCTTTGTCAACATCAACCCTTCCTCCCCACACTAATGACACTTTTAGCTGCCCTTTTCCCAAACGCCACCGCTGTCCAGTGACACAATGCGCTTATTGGTATTCATTGGTTAATTACGGTATTTTTTATTTAGTTTGTATCCGCGAGTGATTGTTTTTCTCATCCCGTCACTCCGTTGTTTCCTCTCGACCTCCCGACGGGACCGGCGGTGTGCGTGCCGCTGCCCGGGCCAGTCGCCACTCAACTTTTTATCGATATTTTAATGACAGCCAATGGGAAGGCGTAAACAATGCGGATGGTGGCTGGGAGCACGCGCCCCGACACCGTGTCTGGCCGGCCGGCCGGCGACTGCCCGTTTATCCCGTCGCGCCGTTCGGCTGCTCGAATTTTCGAAACCTTACCAACGAAAAAAAAAAAGTTCGGTTAATGAATTTTGTAACGTCGGTGCAAAAATTGCGTACGAACCTGTTCCGTTTTCACCGCTTTATTTTTCAACGTTGTACTTTTCTTCGGATTTGCGACGAATTAAAAACACGCGACCGTCCACTCTCCTCTGTAAAACAGCACGAAATGAACTGTGTACACCTTTCGGTGGATGGGAGGGAGAGAGGAAAACGAAGTGAACGTGAAATTCGTTCGTTGTTGGCATTACACCCGCTCGGCCGATGTGTGCAATCAAAGCGATGCAGGCAGAGGATTCCTGCGGAGCTGATGGCGCAGTTAATAGTGGCTGTCACTTGAATGGACGAAGAAGCGCAATATATTAGTGATGGTGACGATGCCGTGGCGGCGGCAGCAGCAACAGCCGCCTTTCACAGACAGAAACGCTGCTTGCGCGCCCGCCGCCGCGCTAACGAACGGTGGAGTGTTTGGCGATGGTGCGTTCAAAGCGACGCGCGTTCTCCTTCGAGAGCGCGGGGCTCGGCACAATTAGGGCGTTCGCTTCGCCGACGTGTGGCTTCGATGCAGAGTGTGACGCCGGAGGCGGTGCGTGCGTGGGAGGGGGCGGGGGTGGAGTCAATGCGCGATCCATGTGGGACGCCACATTGCAACGCAGGCTCCGATTCCTCTCGGGTGTTGGAGTTGCCGAGGGTTTGGGTCATTTGTGGGGAAATACTCTGCGAGTAATTGTATGTGAAGAGTGGAAGCATTGATAGTTAAAAATATATTCATTCGTTTTGACAATTTCTCCAACTTCTGTTATTCCTGTTACTTTTTTTCTCTCTAATTTTCTCGGCTCCGTTTGGGTCATATGTGACAATGTATAATATTAAATTAATTCTAAATATATGTGTAAACAAATATGTTACTATTTTTTTATATTAAAATATATTTCAGTGTAATTATGAAGTAGTATTGCAAAAGTAAACATCAATTTGCAACCACAACCACAATCATAATCTTACTTTCGTTCGCATTTACTCTCAAGGTCTTAAAAAAGTATAGGGCTTTTAAAAAAACCTCTTGAATTTCCGTTCGCTGTGCTGCGTAAAACCCAAATGCTTACCATTTCCTCTATGAGTTTTCACTCTCTTTATGAATACGCGAGTCCAGAGTTGAACTGCGAGATCCAGAGGTAGTGGCTCCAGTACTTGAAGTTACCGCCAGTGTGCTGTTCCCTATCATAAAATTCGTATCATAAATAGTTGTTTGATCAATGCATCAGACGTGAACCTAACCCGTGTATTATTCTGAACTTCTACATATGTGAAAAAAGAAATCGATGTATATCCCTCTTTAGTTTTCACATCTTTTGGTAAAAAAGAAGTAAAATATTAGCATTCACATGTACAAAATCTTAGTGTTACATTTGAAAACTAGTTCTTAGTATATTACAGGAATTTTTTGTTCTTAAAATTCTTTCTGTTCTTATATTTTAAAAATAAATGCTACGAAGTGTGAAAACAGTAAATGTTCCTTTCACACGAAGCAGACACCTGAAGTATGTATATGAAGTTGTGCACATTATTGATAGAAATTTACTTCATGAAGAGTTTATTTATTAATTTGTACGAAGCTGAACTGCTGGATTGCCACAAACGGAGCTAAAAAGCCTTTTTTGAAGGGGGCTTTTAAAGCTCTATCCGCCTGTTTAGAGGATTACTTAATGATGGAACAAAACACGCAATGTAATAAATGTGTGATTTAAAGGAAGGCGGTTTTCGGATTTATGGTGTTCCGTTGTACAATTGAATTATTTGATGTTAAGGAACGGTTTGATGTTAAGGAACGCAGATTTATCTTTTTCTTCACTAAGAACTTCAAAACGCTTTATGCTTATTGATTTGATTGTGAAATTACTTGATTATTGAATACTTAATTGATTTGATGGTGAAAACTGAGGAATTTAAATATTTGTCTGTGTGTGTGAGATGAACGTGCATTCTTGAGTTAAAACCATTGAAATATATTCAAATAAACGTTGTAATTTATATTTTTATGTTACGCTTTTTGAAATGGTGTACTACGTATCTAAACGTAATAAGAGTTCTGTAATAGGGTCAAAAAATAAAAACGGTCGAAACGTTTGTGGAATGAAGATGTATTTCTTACTACCAACAGCGGGAAACACAATTATGAATAATATGTTTTAAATAATCTTCTGCGAAAGAATTAAGAATAGGAAATTATCAATGCTGAATAAGAAACAAATATCTTTTCGCAACCCAGCATGCAATTGCACATTATTAAAAAACAAACTGAATGGATCACAATCACAAGTTGAGGGAATTTTTCATCTATATATTCAGCTCTTACTGACATTCCAGAATTAAATTTTTTTCTATAAAATGGCTAAGTGAAGTCTACTTGTATGGACCTTCCATACATCTATATTTTTGTGTTTCACATGTAAGCTACAGTTAAAAATATTTGTCATTACCAGGGATATTAAAGACAAGATTAGAGACTAATAAATACCTGCTCATAACCTTCCATTTCCATATATTTTCTCTTAAAGAGCAGATCAGTACTTAAGTTTATCTTATTTGAGTAACTAAACCACGAATAGGTAATTCTATGTTCCTTCTTCAATCGAGAGATGCAAAAGCTAACGAAATTGTAAAACAATTTATTTCGCATTTGTCTTCGCTTTCGTCTTCGATTGATTTTAAATCTGCGAGTGTCTTCCGACGATTTGCATCATCTTCGGATGAATCAGAATTAACTCGTCAACGGTACGATTTAGTTCGTTTGAAATCTGTATTCCATCCTTACATTCTTTGAATATTAGCCATATTTCACCCTGCACTTGCAACAATCCTTCAGAACAACGCTGTCCAGTTTATTTTCGCTCGCAGGATACTTTCCATACACTTTCGATTGATTGGGTCAACACGGGATGGTGTTTGGCAAAATGTTACGCGGCGAATGAAACTAAAGTAATTTTTTATACAGTATTTTAATTCTTATCAACAAATGTATATTCTTTTAAGCTTTTGAAGAAAAAAAATTCCTTATTTTCAAAAAGTATTTTAAATGTTTAGAATTATAATGAAATATTTTCATATTGTAATGTATGACAGGTGATTCCGAACACAATTTTCTTTTTTTTCTTTTTTTTTCTCACCGAGCATGCCACGTCAAGTATTAATTTTGACAGCGTAGATTTATAGCACAAGTTGTGAACCCCAACGTTTGATGAAAAATTTAGATATGAAACGTACTTGCGGGCCGGATATGTTGGGCGCCAGTTGGACGGCGCTGCTTCAGAAGATATCTTCATCGTTTTAGACCGATTCCTACCGATACTTTTTCTTGATTTCAATGGTACAGACTTTCCCTCGAATAGACGTAATAATTTAAAGCGATTCGAGTGACGTCGCATCCCCAATCCCTCTGCCACCCTACCCTCTCCTCCTCTGCCCAGTTCCACGCCGCTGGAACTCCCTCGGTGCTGCTTCGCCCTCCACGCGGTGGGAAAGCAATTCTTCGGTCCGTGTGTTTGGATTTCGCAGTTTGATATTTTTTGCCGCGTCGAGCATTGAGTAGCGCTCTGCGCGTTTATTGAAATGTTATTCATGTATTCGGGGAGGACGGATTTCCAGGCGCGGGCCAATAGCGACCGACTTCATTGGACGGTTCCACCCTTCCACCACTCCATCGTCACCCCTTGAGTTTCATCCCTCTCCGCACCACCACCACTGCGCTCGCCTCTCGCGCTTCTGTTTGTTCAGGAGGGCGAAGGCGACAGTTGGAGGCGACCTTCCATGTCGGTAGAAGAAGCCGTCACTCTTTAAGGTACTTCTGCCCGGCAATGTCAGTCAAGTCACTTAAAAGTATAATTATCCATTCTGTTTTTATTTAAATTTATTCATATTCACGCTTTATGAACAATAGTAACTTTGCCGTCAACCTAATTTTTAACAAAAATTTATTTAAGGAGAAATTAATATAAACTCGATTTAATCGGATCATAACCAGCATGCCATTAGCATTTCATCAGTATGCCCATGACATACATAACAACGATAGACAAATCTCCAAGACCACATGATTCTGCACAATGTTTAATGTCTCTTCAAAATGTCCGGTGACCTTTATAAAATATTTCAAAAAGTAATATAAATTTTTGACTACAGTTCGAAGAAAATTAGCTATTAAAAACAGTTGGGAATAAATTCTAAACACATAAGAGAAAATGTATTCCGCAGGATTATTTAATAGTCTGAATTTGGATGATATATGTTTGGTAAGATAAGTTTTAAGTAAAAAATCTATATAAGTACTTTCGTTTGCACCAGTCTATGCCAAATTTAGACGTTTAAAAATGTGGGTCAGTGGAATTAACTTAAAAGAGACACGTCGAAGTTGCTAGCTTTTTTTCTTTTGTGGGACTTTACGACACGTCGACATCGAGGTCATTAGAGCCCTAAAATTTTGTACAGATGGGGAAAATGCAGTTCCGCACTAGGGAGAGCCAACATGACTCTCCCCGCTTGTGGGACTCGCCGAATGACACAACCATACCCACTAAAATCCCTCCTGAATTACAATATATCAAAACATTCCTCAAAACAAAAAAATAGGGAGGGGGCAAAAAATTAGGTGGACAAAAAAATGACGAAAATGAAAGATACCCTAGCCCTAATAGCGTCGGGATCGAAAAGAACAAGAGGTGACCAAGGAAGGTCAGGAAAGAGAAAGGAACGAGCCTCGCACAAGTAAGTGGAAGTAATGCCAGACTCCGCTCGGGGTCCCATGTTTGCCAAACACGTACTTACTAGATGTAAGTCCTCTGGGGGGTCGACGTTGCTAGCGTAATACGCCATAACGTATTAATATTTTGATTTGATTCTTAAATTTTTGCTCTTAAACTTATACCTGAGTAAATATAAATTGAGTCAGTCATGCATATACTAATGACTTCCATTACCATTCCATTTAAGATACATAGTGTCGTAAAAAAATTAAATTCTTGCCAACATTTCTCTTTTTTCCTCTTCACCCCACATGTAGTGCGTCATTTCCGTTGCACATTCGTCTCGAAGTGAATTTCAAGTTTAGTTCAATAGAAGTCACTACAATTATGAATTACTGTATTACCCATAGTTTCTCCTTTCAAGGTTATACCGGTATATAATAATTAAATCACTAAAATATCTGAAATCGACATAAATAAACAGTGCGACGTGCACTTATTATGATTTCATCTTGAAAAACATATATCTCCCACCATGTAAATGAAATAATTGCAATTATAATTGATAATGTAATACATTGCGTCTTTTGGAGGAAACATTTCCAACACAGACGAACTTTTAAATCACAAAATTAATGGAAGTTTTCTTTGATTTGTCTTTTATTATCCGTTGTAATTTTTATTATACTTTTGTCTATATTAAAAATGGTATTTCACTTTGTTTCGAGGTGTGAAACACAAAACCGTTGCATATTACAGGCGTTTTTACTTGCTCTTGTGAAGTTCAAACAAGTCAAGTGAGTTCCTGAATATTGTCTGTACTGTAGTGATGCTAGATAGAAACCAGATCGTGTTTTATCATCATTGTAATTCCTAATGTTGTGTTACACGAGAAATGCAATAATAGTAAAGAAAACAAATATACTTTTCAGTGATTTGACTAAATTGTGGCGCTAGTCTTACCTTAGTACGCTAAAGTGCAGTTTCATTTTTTTAAAAGTCATTTTGAACATCTATGAAATCGCGAGATAAGTGTCCTTTTTAATAAAACAATGCAATTCAGAATAAGATGACTTCATCAAAGTACAAGATTTCGACATCCTCGTTATAAAATAAGCGTGAAATTATCAATACTGAATAAAAAACAAATCTCTTTTCACAATCCAACATGCAATTGAACATTCTTAAAAACAAACGGAATGGATCACAATCACAAGGTGACAGAATTCTTCACCTATATATTCAACCCTTACTAACATGCGAGAACTAAAAATGTTTCGATAAAATGACTAAGTGGAGTACTGCTATAGAACGCATACATTTACATTTTTCTGTTTTCTCATTTAAGCTACAATTTAAAAAAAAAATTGCCGTTAGCAAGGATATTAAAGATAAGATTAAAGACTATTAAATACCTGCTCATAACCTTTCATTTCCATATATTTTCTTTAAAAAAGCAGATCAGTACTTGAATGTTTAATAAAATAATTATATTTTCCAGGGATTTGACTAACTTGTGACGCTAATCCCGCCTTAGTATGCTGCAGCGCAGTTACATCAAAGAAAACTTTTTGATCATCAATGAAACCGCGAGTCCTTTTTAATTAAGCGGTGCAATTCAGAAAAAGACGACTTCATCAAAGTGCAAGTTCTTGACATCTTCGTAATAAAATAAGCCTGAAAATTGGTTCAATTTTTACTGTCATCTCACAGGAGTTCGTTGCCGTTTTCGTCGCCGAAGAGAGGCTCTCCGCGCTCTATTCGACGCCGATTACGACCCACTGCCCCCAACCCCCACTCCACCTTTATGGTTGGTGACGTGGGTCATACGGGGTGCGAGTGAGCCAGCGCCCCTTCCTGATGATGGCAGAAGCCACGCTGGGGGTGCACTCGGTCAGCCGAGGACTTGGCGCGTTGCCAGCTTCATATTAAGGCAGAGCGAAACAAAAGCGGTCAGCGCGGCGGCGAGCGGCGCGGCGCGGCGCACCGCAGAGGGCGAGCGCCTCGACGCGGCTCACGGCACCAACGCGGGAGGGAGCTTTCTGTAATTAGACTTTTATGCTCTCGAATTTCGAGAAGGTCGCGCTGAAGCTTCTGTTGAGGGAATTATGGGGATATACACAGTCTTGGAGAGAGTATTTCCCTACAATGTAACTCTATTCAGCCAACCTTCGTTCTGTATATGAGAACCCGCGAAATGAGAATTCTTACTTTCACAAAGGGACTGGAGCGTTTAAAAGATATTATAGAGGACTTGGAACTGTATCGCATTTTCTCAGTTCTAAATAAGTTTTCTTTTCTCGGCGTAGGTTGCAGAGAAAGTAACGCTATTGAGCAGTGAGGGGGAGGAGAGTTTTGAAATAAAGATGTGCGTTCTCTTTAGCCGAAGAAAATGAGTTTAATATTACACCACCGCTCAGCATTTTCCTCGCCAAATGTAAATTTTGATGTTTTATAAGATTATATTTATATTCTGCACGTTTATTTCAGTTCGTTTGTACTCTTTGAATTTTATTATTGTGGAATGAAATGGTTTTGTAATATTTCATTTTTGTATTTGTTGTTACGTATTTGCTTTATACAAAAATGACAAATAATGAGTTTTATTAAAAATGCGAATATTGATATTAAAATTTAAAACTAATGTAACGTTTGAATAAGCCTTCGAGGGATACACATCGTTCTCCTAATCTTTTACAAATAATGGCTTCTGTGAAACTGATGACTTCTGGGAACATACACCCCTATATCCATAATTCCCTGGAAATTCCAATAATCCTCTTTTAACAACGTGAATGTCAGCTGTCTTGCGATGCGAGGAAGAAAATCGCTGAAGAGCACCAGGAGATACGAAAGTCAGTCTTAGTCTGTAGACTGATGTATCATCTCGTACAAACATGCGCATTCACTTCCCTTTGATCATTCTCGTAACAAGGATTGCCCTCTTCTGTTCAAGCCGGATTCATATGCCTCTTCACTCTTTCATTAAAGACTGAAATCCCGTATCAGTGGTACGTACATTGATTCGTTATATTTAATACAATGCTCGTAACGCATAATTCGAGAAAACTAAATAAAAACTCTAGCACTTTATGATTTTTGAAGTCGTGTCCAGTTTCGTATCGTATGTTTTTACTTCAGTCTGAGTGTTTTTCGTGGAATATAACTTAGCGTCATCTGCGTCTCCTGCAACCATGGCGACAGACCGGAACTGGAATGCGAGATCTCGTGCTCGGTCCTCTACACACCTTTCTCTTACTTCCCGGAGACCGCAAATCACCTCCATCAGGCGTGATGCTATGAACCTGGGTTAATTGCAGATAAGTGATCACATTCGGTCATCTTTCTACATGGCTGTGGATGTAGCCTCCGCTCAATAAGTACGTACACGATAGTTATTTACTACCCCTACTTAAAATAAACTGACAGCTCTGATGTAGTGATGGTGTTGCTGCTCCCACAATACCACTATGCGGTGGAGAGCGGGTAGACTTACGTGAAACCGAGTTCGGTGAGGAGTGCTGCAGGAGTTTTCCCTCATTAGTCCGTACAAGTATGCTTCTTGATTGTCTGTCCTGTATGAGATAAGGATCAAACCTCGCAGTCAGATGTTAAATAAACGTGTTGTAATCAGGAGCAGGGTGGAAGGTGACAACTATAGGGGATGAACAACTATTTAATACATAACAATAATACAGTACACTTCTCTCATGCTAATACAACAAATGATAACCTAACGGGTTTGCGACCCTGGTCGCACGTTTGCCTCAGCTGCGGTCCGTGGTTCGTCGAACTCTGCGCATCGTTCATCGGTGGCGGCGGCGGTAGCTAGCGCTGTCGACACAGACGTGGCGGCACTTGACCATGTGCGTTTTCCACAAAATTTAAATAAATATAACGAAATTTACTGTACGGAAGAACCTCGTTGACTTTACGTGTGACCGACGATGATCTGGATAATGGCTAAACTGAGTATAATTCGGATAATACGTGAAATGAGCAAGTAAGGTATTTGATGTCGAGAAAACTTTAGCTGCGTAGTTTTAATACAAATTAAATTTGAAGAATATTGACAATTCCACCCGTATTATGTTAATAGTAATTTATCACAAAACGTGTTTTCACATGAGTCGTCTTTACAGACGTTAGTAGTAGTATATGTTTAAACAAGCGATATTTTTCATCTCTTAATTTGTGTGATTATTCTAGCAGGTTAAACTAATATAAATTACATCATTACTTGTATATACAAGTTTCATACCCTAATTAACACCTTCAAAACATTTCTAACCCTATATGTTTCAACCAATATATAATAATCTTTTTAATTCGATACAATTTTTAAGTTCGGTATGAAATTCCTTGTTCATTGGGTATCTCTCTTTGCATATTGTCTGTGTACCGCGTGTGTTGGTTATCTCCGTGTCGTGTGGATGCGTCCCCTCTTCCTCGGCGCATCGAGAAGTCTCTCCCCTCGCCTCCAGTGAAGTCAGTCAAAGCCCTTCTGCGGCCCCTCCTCCGTCCCTCCATCCCTCCATACCTTCTCCAGACGAGCGAGTTTGAACTCCACCGACTCACTGACAGACGAACGGAACGAAAGAACTCTCCGCGAAATGGAGAGTGCGGAAGGAGGAAGAAGAATCTGTCGAGACCAAGTATGCAATCTCTTCGAAACGTGATCACGGTGTAAACTAGTTTGTGTCAAGTGTTGTTACGTCAACTTCAATCATGAGACGGGTAGTGAGAAGTTTTGGGAGTATTTGACGTCGGATAGATGAAGACGAACTCCCCTTTCGAACTGAACAGCCTTAAAACCTTACTTTTTTCTACAATATTTTCGGTATTGGTAAAGGATTTAATCAAAATTATTTTTTTGTTGAAATACTATGACTTTACAATTTTAATTTTATAAATATTTGAAGTTACAAACTGCAAAACCAAAGAATTAAACTTATTCCCGTGGACTTGACCTCATGAATGAGCGAGACTATTGTTCCTACTCGTTTTGTGTATGCAACCCGTACTACTGNAACCCGTAGTACTGATGTGTACGACGGAATGTATGTTGTGATTTCTTCTCACATAAAGAAAAAGAAATTAAGCAAAATCACGAAATTAATTGATTGATCATGAAAATTAAGAAATAGTATTGAATGGGGATCTATTATTATGAAATCTTACTTTGATGAGTATATTTCGGGAAAAATACCTTCAAAATTGATTGCCTTATATGATTTGTAATTTTAGCGATATATTTACATATTGCGAATGTGGTAGTATGATACATTCCTAATTTTAATTTCCGCACTGTCATCATTTAGCGTGTGAACGTGACCCTGAAACGAAACAAATTCAGTATTATATCAATTGAAGCTGTACTGAAATATGTTATTATTAATAAATTGTATTTATTTTTAAATAGCCCCTATTTCGTTCATGCATGATTAATTGACATAAAATTATCCTAATATGTTTGTAAGGTTATAGGAGTCGTGGAGTGTTGGGTTCATAAAAGTGACATTATAGAGCGATAATAAGAGTCAGGTCTTCTGAACCTGGTATCAAATGAGTGACATGTCTATCGTGGGGGTCAAATCAGTCGGAGCGAGTTGCTGGACTCATCCCTTCCTCTCAAAATTTCGCAGCTACGTGTACCCCGTGGTTTTTCACCCTTATTGTCCGAACTAAAGGAGGTTTTAATCTGGGATTTTCCTCGCCTACTTCAAGAAAATGTTGATTGGGTACCGTAAGTTCCTCGGCAACTCAACATCTCTCCTTCCCACGTCCCTCTCACAAGTTCACGGTTAGGTGGAAGAGCAGACCTCAAGGTCTGAACCTCGCCATTATATATATATATATATATGGCAGGGAATTTACGTTCTTGCTTTCTTGTTCGTCACTCTTCACAAAACTATGCAGACTTTTGCTAGCTTGATGCTGAATACCATATTTTTGGTTGACGCGAGGCAATTTGTTCCCCCCAAATCTTATCATATTATTTCCCTCAAATTATCTCGAATATCATGTTTCCACGGATAACATTTCTTAGAAACAAAAGTATCGTTTGCATTCAACGATCTTGAGAGCGAAAGTACAGTTGATAGAAACTTAGGTTTTCGTTTAACGTCGAGTTATCACTGTTATAAAACACTCCCGACATGATTGAAACGCACGCATGAAATGTATACACGTTTATTTTCAGGACTATTATGTTAATACATGAAACAGAATCACGTGAACGCATGCATATTCATTGCGAGGGTTTCTCTCAGCATTCGAAGACCTTGTTCTTGAGTCTTCGATTGGCTCCTTCGCTCGCAGCGCGGTGGTCGTTGTCGAGGCAACCCTTCTGCGTCCCTGGAATGCTTCCGATATTGAAGCGGTGGCGCCTGCGGTCACGCCCCAACCGTCGCCACCCCTTTTCACCCCCTCACCGCCCACATCGATCCACTTCCGTTTCTGCCTCAGCTTCCGCTCAGTCGCTTCCGACTGCAGCTGCCTGCTGCCGCTTGCACTTCCAGAAATCGCCCATTTAGAAACAGCTTCCACATATTTCGGCATCTTTTACTGACTTTGCGACGCGTCACTCCCTTCACTTGTTTTCGAATGTTCCTCCCGTGGATTTGATACGAAGTTTTGAAATCTGCTTATGAGTTTTGTTGTAGAGACTTTTTCAATCTACTTTATGCATAGATACTTTTTGAGATCGTACAAACCTAACGTGCTTGGATTCATTTCAAGTTGCTTTCTTATTTATTTAAAACTAGGTGATTACCCTGCGTTGCTCGGAATTTTTCTTAGGTAAATCTACATTTACTCAGGAAAAATAAACTATGGAGTAAGATCAAAATGCTTTTACTTACTGTCTTTTTTAAATATGTATAGTATGTTTATTGTAATAATAAATCGTGAATATGTTATTTAATTCTTATGATTTTCAAACACTATACTAAAAATAATAGATAGTTCCACAATAATTTGTACATGTAAATTTTTTGCGTTAAATTACAAACATATTGACACTCTATTACTATTATAACTCGCAGCTAACTTTTTATCTTATCTAGGAAATTTTGCTAAAATTGAATCCGCCTCGTCTCTTTGTTAAACGCACAAAAATTTGCCATTGAAGTTGACGATCATTGAGATATTCCTCCTTAAATTACTCTCTTTAATTAAAGTATTTTAACACTTCTATTTTTCACAAACACATAGAAATCTCGAAAATTGCGGTGAACCTCACCGCCAGGTAACAGATTAATTATGTTATGTTGAATGAAAATGGGAGACGGGACCGAGGGTCTCGCAAGTTGAATGTTATTGGAAGACTGGCCCGGGAGGTGAACGGGATGGCGCAGTTGGTAAGCGCATGAGCGCGCTAAGCTCAAGATCCCGAGTTCGAATCTCGGTTCCGTCTCCCATTTTCATTCTACATAACATAATTAAACTTCTATTTTTAATAATGTTCTATGTTTTTTTGTTAATTTTTGTAGAAATACATATGCTGTCTCGCGGTCTTTTTTGTACAACTCTTTAATGTAAACAATATCGCCATTCATAATTGTCTCTTATCTCTGGCCGTTNATATATCTCTCTTTTTCCAGATTTTATTGTCATTTATTGTAAAAAATAATTTTAATCTTTCTTATCACTCATTAAAAAAATAAACGTTAGCCTATGTTAATCCTGGACATCTAAACTATCTCCTTGCCGAATTTCATCGCGGTTTGTTCAGTGGCATAGTCGTGATTAGGTAACAAACAGACAGACACGTTTATATATTAGTGTGGATGTATGCCACGAAAGTCATAAAGAAAAGTTTTAATTTTTCGTTCCCACATTCCTTGATTCCTTGTACTTTAATAAAACAAGCTTAAAGTTATGAAATAAATTCAGTCATAATTCGATCTATGCACCTTAACATCGGAAAGTTTGAATGTTAGAAGTTATTAAATCTTCAATCGTTTCAAGACTTTACAGAATGAAGTATCATTTCACAGTTTTCCGATCATTTTATCAGGCGAAGAATGTAAATGTAAAAAAATTGTACGTATGAAACATCTCGAAGGTTAACTGACGAGTCATGCGTTCTGTATGTTCCATTTATTTAAGTAGGCAACGTGTATCTGTCGGAAATAACGTATTGTCTGAAAGATAAATCAAATTTTTAAAACAGTTCATAGAACTACTTCTCGATTTTTTAAAGAGTATGAGAATTAATAGTTTTAGATGTTATTTCAATAATAGATTTGAAACTGGGGCAACAGAAATATTCTGCCTTTTTATTTGTATTAATTTCCAAGTAGAAACGAGAGATATTGGAATAATCCCTGGAATGAATATCCATTATCTCGGTCGGTGGCACATCTTGCGTGAAATGAAGAGAAAGCAATATCAGGTCGATTCTTGGCAGAGACACATTTCCTTTAATAAGTGATCGCAGATACGGAACCGTCACCCCTCCCGTCCCCTTCCCGTCCCCCTCCCTCCACCTTCTATCGCACTCACACACACGGCACACAGACACGTTGACCGCGCAGTGAGATTTATGACGTCGCTTAATGCCCTTCGTCCTTCGCAATGCAGCCACTGGCCTTGGGAGTCCTTAGCTTCCGTGACAAATGTCTCTCACAGTCCTCCCCCACCCCCCACTCCACCACACTTTGATCCCCGACATACTGGTGCAACAGGAGTAGTGGTCATACTGACTGCAATAGATTAACGTCTTTGAAGTCTCATTTTGTTTTTGTTGGGGAAGGACTGTCATCTGCTGTGCACCCTTGAAAGTACATTGACGTNTGATTGTTTGTGTTGAAATATATTGCTACATAAAATAATTAAAATATATAAACTTCCTCCGTCGGACTCAGTATGAACTTGTCTGTCCGGGACAAACCGCGTCTTAGTATATAAAACTACGAACGTTTCGCCCATCATGCTGTGGTCTTCTCCACGGCAATGTCAGAGTCGTACAGACCTAAGTCGCTGTCGTACTCCGCTTAGGTATGCGAGGTATGGACTTAAGGTCTGTACGACTCTGACATTGCCGTGGAGAAGACCACAGCATGATGGGCGAAACGTTCGTAGTTTTATATACTAAGACGCGGTTTGTCCCGGACAGACAAGTTCATACTGAGTCCGACGGAGGAAGTTTATATATTTTAATTATTTTATGTAGCAATATATTTCAACACAAACAATCACCCTTCCATAAAAATATCTTTACGTTGAAGAAAAAGAAGTGAAAGCGTACAAGCTAGTCATTCATTCATCAAAGTCAGGAATCTTCGAAAATGAAATGTGACGGTTCTTTATGTCTACAAAAATGTTGCTTTCTTGTTGAATATATATGAAAAAGCGAAATAAGGCCTTTTTTCTCAGCCTCTGTTTCGGAACTGCGTTTACAATGGATTGACGGTATAAAGTGTCGGAGAGTATGCTTGTTGAAACAACTGTTACGATAATATACAAGCGCTCTCTCTCTCTCTCTTGAGCTTTCTATCACGCATCTAAAGATGTGCTCGAAAGTGAAAATCTCCATATAATCACATCTTCATCCTATTAACCAAAGTAATTTATTCTACTATTTATAATAGGATAATGATATAAAATCCTATTAACCATAATATTTCTTACATGGTTCATATCAGAGAGGAGTATTCACATCTGTGCAAAATAATACAAGGTTAGATGTATTAAACTATTGATTAACATATTATACAATTTACGAATTATTTGTATTCAAATGTCGCTTAAAACGCTTCACTTTGCTCGTGAGGGTTTTGTGATTCTTTCACAAATGTTATCTTTACGTGATTGATATCTAGTAAAAATGTTATTCATTTATGTTTATAGTTCCATAGTATTTGCAAGTTCAAATATCTTGTAACCCTTCTCCTCGCACAGAAAATAAGAATATGTTTGTTTTTAAAACCACTGACTAAGAAGACAAACAAAATTGATTGTCCAAGTTTATAGCGTATTCTAGCGTTGTGCGTAAGAAGTTATATGTACTTGAATTACCCTGATGAGTTACAAAAAATTTCAACTCGCAACTCATTCGGACCATTCTAGATGCCCGAGACGAAACGTAAATTCCAAGAAATATCGATTGTCCAATATGTATGATTGGTCTCACCCAAAACATACCAATCATTACAGTGCACAATACTAAATTATAAAGACCTATATATGGATTGTAACGAAGGATTGGAATATTATCTAAATTTTGATAGCTTGGAAGAAGATTAAAAATACTAAAAAAATGGGTATTTACTGTTGTTATGATGTGTCTGTAGATAATGTCTGCAGAGTGCTTTTGTGTATCTTGTGTACTGAAGGGGAGTGACGGTGTAGATCGACGTCGAATGTACGTGCATAGGAGTAGAACCTCGTACAAAGAGGTCGGGGGACTCCAAGGGGACCGTGTTTTGGCAGCTGCTCCGGGCCATCCTATTCCTTCTCCCGGACAAGGACGCCTGAGGGCTCCGCTTGGTCAAGCGTGGGAGGAACGGAAGAGCTTGTGTGTCGGCGGGCTGACAGGCAGGCAGCCTGCAGTGAAAGGGGACACACACGTGCTATCGGCAGGTCAGCAATTCGTAACTATCGGTTGACTTAGCTTCGGTGGCTGAGAGACCTTTCTGTCCGGAGGTGGTTTGCCAAAACCTCCGCGCGTGTCAAGTGCAGTTGCTTCTCGTTGTGTGTACCCTCGTCGTCGCAGTCGTCTCGCGCCGCTGACGTAATTGCTGCGCTGTCCGAATGGTCGCGGCGCGCTCCTCCTTTGTCAAGAGGTTGGTCCTCGGGGCGGGATACCTCGCGTCGCTCAACGCAATAATGGGACTGGCGGAGAGGCGGCGATTGTTCTTAATGTTGATGGAGTACTGACAACAAATTTTTTAAAAATCTGTTCACATAATTTTAAGAAAAAAATTTGTAAAACACGTGTTCTCGATCCTAAAAACAATTAAAAATTTATAGTTGAAACTCCCGATGGATAATTCTTAGTAAATTCGAAACGTTGGCTGGAAGAATGAAGTTTCATTTTTGAATATCAAACCTGACCGAATCCTGAATCATCGAAGTACATACATCAACGGTTGAGTTTGAATTATTGGAATTATTCTTAAAAGTCTGATTTCATTCAAGTTCAAAAATCATGGATTATAATGATCAAGAAACAAACGTGTATTGGATAATAGGGTAAGAAGAATAAATGAAAAATGTGATGTTGTCTACTAGAACTTTTTATTCTTGTGGAAATACTTTCACCAGCTTTGATGGCATCATCAGTCTGACAATGCTAAGTATCAAGGACAATATTTCATTTATTCTTCTTAAAGTGAATACTAGTATCACCTCACCTATGTCAAAGTATGGTTAACAGTTATATCGGAAGTCGCTTGAATTATCTTAAAGATGCCAAGGAAAAGCATTGCACTTGTGTCGAGGTGTTTCATGATTCGTGTGTGACACATATAGAAAAAAGTGAAAACAAAAATTGTAAGAAAAGAAGAGTAAATTTCGGAAATAAAATATAATTTAAAAATGTAGTCAGTTTTTGTAGTTAATGCATTATTAGATGTAATGCAATAATAATTGCAGTGATTTCATTTTTAAACGTTCAGTTACGCAATATTTTTCTTTCAAATGAAAATGAATGTATAATTGCTTTCATTGTACTGAGAATATACTGAGATACAAAGCAAAGAACTAGTACAGTGCTGGATATAAATACGCGAGATGGAATTATATCCGAGGATGTGAAATCAGGGGGACTGAGGTAAATTAATGAAAAACTTACAACAAGCGTAGGGTATGTCAACGATTTCGGTCAGTTTGGGCTCTAATGACCTGGATGTTGACGAGCCCTAAAGCCCCCCCCCCCAAAAAAAAAAAA
>NNCF01125898.1:558278-570379 GCA_002313205.1 Laupala kohalensis | reverse complement strand
GTCAGTGCACCAGTATGAAAAGCGAAGGAAAACCATATACTGTATTCGTTCGGTATTTTGATGGGGAGACTGTTTTCTCCACGAGCTCCAACCTTGGCTTAATGGTGAAAACACGGGAGAATAATAAGGAGACGAGTGTGATGGTGATTGACAGAGATGATGATATGCTAGAATGAAAGGTAAGGGGAAACGGGAGAACCCCGATGAAACTTGCCGCAAAGCCGCTTCGTCCACCACTGCAAATTCAACTTAAATCGGCCGAGATTTGTACCAGCGGTAGAAGGCACGTGCGCTACGTTCTACGTCACTGAATTATTTTTTTAACAGGAAATTCTTAACCCTTTTTATTCAAAGAGGAAATAATTTTTGGTAAATTTCCTGAAATAATCTGTGTTTAACCCTCTATCGAAGTACCGACAAACTTATCTCCTCATCTCTCCTCGTCTCCCCCGCGTGAAAGAAAGGAGCGGTTTGCGTGAGTTGAGGGTGCGGAGAGCCCGCATCCCCGTGGCAGTCACAGTGGCCGTGGGGATGGACGGGGGTGCGGGAGCGGGGACTTCTCTGTTGGTCCTCCGGAGTGTGGGACCGAGTTGAACATCTGCGCAGGACGTGGTCGCCGGCAGTGGTTACAGCCGTGGGCGGGCGGACGGCGCGACTCGCTTCAGGGGAACAGTCAGCTAGGTCTCCCTGCCTGACTCAGTCGCACGACACAAAGCCACCCGCCCTTCTTCCTCTTCTTTTAATTGGACAGGCGATTAGCGACTCTTTGTACACGAGGATTGCCTTTATCGTTTCTACTTCACAATCACGTTTCAAGGAGAATATTTTCGATATTTTCTCACTATTTCTGATTTTTAATTAATCGTTAATTCCATTTTTGTTCATTTATAATTGGAAAATTTGCATGGAGCGTAATTGATTCAATAGAAATAAAAACTGTTTTAGAAAGTAGCCGTATTCTGATGGAGGCAACCACTAGCAACTTCTTCATACGAAATTTATGTTTGGACATGTTGTCTTTTGCGTTTCAAACAATTGAAAACTTCAAAACAAATGAAAAAACTATGAAATAATTGACAATTAAAAAACAGTGGTTTCCTTTCATTACTAACTGAGATATTATTTTTAAAAACCAAATAATAGTTTCAAAAATAAGTATTAGTGCGAACCAAGGGAGGATTATATGGACGAACGTTGTATGAAAAAGAAACTTAAAGTATATGTTCGATAAATACGCGTTATTTTGATCAATAAGCATTGCTACTTCGTGAAGTTGAGTTGTGAACAAGGGATTTGAAGAGACTAAGATCATATTGTTGTTAATTTTCAAAAAGACACAAAAGTGGTTTTCAAGTCAAGAGTCGAAGTCACGTCGAAAGATTGGTACCCCGAAAGGTTTTCCGTGCGTAAAGGAGATATTTGTTTACACAGACCTTATTTTGCAATAAAAGCACATTTGTTTATTCATCGAAAGTATTTTTGTTTAAAACACATGGTGTGTTACAATGTTGCAATTTAGATATATAATTCAAGAAGCAGTTGAATGTGTCTTTGATCGTTAATAACATGGCGTAATAATATACGTCAAAACAAAGAGTGTGCTAGAAGATATTAGTTGTCTGATAAGTTTTGTTATGAGAATGTGTGACGAATTTTATTTTGTAAATTATATTTAAAAGAATCATTTTCTTGCAAAAAAATAAAAATAAACAATGCAATGAACAAAATTACGAAATCACTGTACATTTATTGTGATATATTTGAATTAAAAAAAGCAATCCAAAGAATTAGTTCTGCTGTGTGGTATTCAAACCAAAAAATAAATTATATTTGTAATAAACAAATATTTAAACTCAAAAATAAAATGTCGTGTTATATATCATTGGAAAGGGAAGAAATGTATAATCTTAGCAATGAAAAAATTATTTGTTCTACTATAAATAGCACTTGCGCGTAGAAAAGGAAAAAAAGAATTAGGTCCGTTTCACAATATTAAGTCTGTCTCTTTTCCCGTCCTAGTGTGTGAATCCCCACGTATGTTTTGTGGAAACAGCCAGGAGTGTTTATCTCTGTCTTACGAAACAGAAATAAATATTCCAACATAACTTGTGTGTCGGAATGCAGATGTGGGAATTATGCTTTCGTTGCGAAGGGGTTGGTAGCACTGGGCGGACGGCACGGTCCGTGTTGTGCTGCCGCATGATAAACGAGCAGAGTTTGCAAGTCGGAGTCTCTGCGGCGACGCCACTGACGACAAAACCATGGGAGATGACCGAAAGGAACACACGACTCTCAGATCCACGTGACATCAGATCTACACGACCTTCAACTTTCTCGTACACGCAGTCGAAAGTATTGTAATCGTGAAAAACTTCTATCGGGTGATTCTGACCTAAATATCTGTTTCTGGAATCTCCGATAACAACAAAGTGATTTTTAGCCCGTCCGTCTGTCCACATGTGTGCGCGCAGTTATTCTGGCTTAACAATGAGTCAATTCCAGTCATAGTCGTATTTCATAATAAGAGTTAAATCTACTTGTTGTCGATGCACGGGGTTTTAGAATTTCTAGAACTTAAATAGGAAGTGTACTTCATCTAAAGTTCAAATGCTCTTACATTAAGATATATGGATGCAACTTCTTTTCAAAACACGCCAATAATTATATCGTCCGTGATTCATATCTACCAGAAGCGAGTATTGTTATCTAATACTATCCATAGAACTAAAAGGCTTAAGTACGTCAATATGCCAATAGAGTGCTCTATTCTCACCCAGACATTTCATGATGATAAAATGTACGTAATTACTTATTCATTACATGGAAAATCGCCACATAAATTCTGAATATCAATTTTCTAATTTTAATACAACATTGAATCATTTCTTTAATTTGTATCAAATTCTTTAATTTGCACACGAACAATTCAATAATGTATTTGTGGGGGAGTATTTTCCTTCGAGTTATCATGGGAAGACCCCGTGGTCTCTAGCTCAAGCATCACTCTCTCTATCCAGACTTCGTCGAGTCAACATCGGACTTAACTGCGTGCGTCATGAACATTGTATTTTTGCGAAACGTCTTTTGTGTGAAGTAAAACTATTCCAGCAACCATGTGATGCGACCATTTCAAACTGTTGTGAATATGGCTTTATTGTGATCATGGAAACAGTGTGATCATATAAACTTTAAATACTGTAGTTGGATCCACACACCGTGGCTGCCTCCTGCATCTTCCAACGGCCTGGGATGCTGTACGCCAACTCAGCCTCGGAGAAAACGCCGCATTAACGAAACTATGAGCTCCCATACCTTTCACTGGCCAGGGAAAATCTAACGAATAATATGATCTTGCACAATCACTTTAACCTACCTTCATTGACGAATTCAATAACATATAACTGAACCTTGTTGTACATAATCATGCATTCTTTATCTTTAAATTAATACTGTGTGTTTAACTGTAAGTTTTAGTATTAGATATTTTACGTGCATGTCCATAGATTTCTTGTGTGTTTAGGTTAGATTTTTGGTGGGATTATTAGAGAACCTGTTTTCGTGTAA
This sequence comes from Laupala kohalensis, assembly GCA_002313205.1. Lineage (NCBI taxonomy): Eukaryota > Metazoa > Arthropoda > Insecta > Orthoptera > Trigonidiidae > Laupala > Laupala kohalensis. Next base: position 566,815 of record NNCF01125898.1, on the reverse strand, counting down.
TTTTTTTGTAAAACAATTAATTTGTATGTCTATTGATTTATTGTATGTTTTAATTTAAAATCATGGTAATTCATGTCGTCCACCAATTTAAATTTTTTTAATTTTAAAAATTAAGATACCTTCCTCTCTCATAGCTACCAGAGTGTTTTTGGGGTCCGGATTATTATTATAACTGCCAATCCTAGTTTGTTGCAGTGAACCACGTTCTCTTACAATATTATGTTTTCTTTATAAAATATCCCAATGCCTTAATTTGTAGATGTGTGAAAATATTTTTGTTGGTATTTAATTTCATCTGTACGTTTTTGCAGACATAACCATTTTCCTTCTTCAATTTCCTTCTTTAATTCGTATTTATTTTGCATATTGTACATTGCTTATTTATTTTACATATTGTACATCCTCACCTCTGTTTCACAGCATGTTCTATTTATCTTCAGCGCTTTGGCGTGAAGTTGCTTTTTTTCTTTTGTTATGCATACTCTTTACCTTGTCCTGTGTCCTGATTGCAGATTTCTAACGCAAACTAGTTAACCGAAACTCGTTTCTTCCTTTCTCTAAGACATGCTGGTTTCAAACGAGTAATTTGTCGTCTTGTGTCTCGACGTTAGCCATCTGGTCTCGAGTTCAATGTTTTCCTTTTGATCAAAATAAGTGTTTTAAAACATATAAGCTTTAATGCATATTTATTTTTCACTTCTTTGAAGTTTTGTAATCTTTCTCTTGTGTATCTTATCCTTTCAAACAATGGTTTATCTCTTTCTTTATGACCTAATTGTAGTGTTGCTCTTTACTTACAAACTTACCTACATCGTGAGGAGAGATATAAAGTGAATAGACTTCTTTTCTCTTTTGTCAACTTAAATGTACTTACATTATGTATTCTGAGTCGAAATTATTCATTCTAAATTAAGTCGTACCTTATAAGCGAGCAATAATTGTTCTATGTATGTTTCTGAATTTATCGTGATAACGTATCAAACAATTATAATAAAGCTAACGTTAAAGAGCGTTTTTGAATGAAATGCGATAACACATTTTCTCGTTTCTAAATTTCTTCATTTGAGTACTTTTTAACATTAGAAATCTTTTATGTATTCCAAAGTATAGGTTGCTTTCCACTGTTTTCATTGACAGTGCGTAAATAAAAATCGAAGGTCTTCTGAAATAAAATGGAAGATAATTAAGGAATACAATATGTCTTAATGCGAGGAAATAAACCAACAAAACATTCCTGTTTTATTTTTCTGAGATTTGCAACTGGAAAAAATTCCCAGTGAACAGTAGTGCCAATGTAGAGGCATCCTACTGAAATAGTTTCGTATGTAATTTTCCATCGAGAGAACATCGGTCAAAATTCAAATTTTAGTGTATAAGTACTTGTGCTGTTGTAACTCAACGTGTCTCTCGCGTCGGTGGAAGGTTTTATCAAGTACTTTGAATTTATTGTATATTTCTTTGATTTTAGACATTGCTTTCATTGGTAGTAAATCATTTCTACATGTACTTACCCTTCTATTTCTCTTCGTGTTCTTTCTGTTTTCATTCCTTTAATTCTCTCCCTCCGTGACGTCACAACGTTCGTTATGGGGTGTCGCATTGCCTTGTTGGGTCGTTACGCTTGATAGCGACGACCATCACGCGCGGCGTGTTGCCTACCCCTTGATTCCTCACCTGGCGGATGGTCGCCCTTTGTCCTTGACCTTCACCCTTCGCTCAGTCAATGACGAAGGCTCCTGCATTGTCCCTTTGTTCTTCGTCAAGGTCTGGATTATTCGTTTGTTCCACACAATGACAACATATCCCGAGCTATTAACGAGGCGTCACTTAAAAACTGTACTGAATGAATAAATCAAAATAAAGTAGAACAGCGTTGAACAGGTTTACCCAAATCTCTTGTATTAACAACGAAATATTTTTGTTGCTTACTATTTTGCTCTCCCGCTTAACACTCGCTTTAAATTGTAGAAAATGTGAGTACGTAATTCACTTAAATTAATTTATTGGAATTTGAATTGTTCGGATTGTTATTGGATTACAGTTGATTAATAAATATTACTTTAATGCTATATACATTTGTTGTGGTAGTTCACACGAAATCTTCGTCGCAAATTTATTTAATGTCTCCTATTTTAGTAGAATAACACATTAATGACTTACGACCTCTAATGGACGAATATTATTTATATTTTTTGTGAAGAGCTCACAACGTTTCGACTTGGATTTAACTTGTCGTCAGGTGATCAAGTAATAACAAATTATAACAATGAACATAACAACAGGACAAATGAACATGATATATTAACACAAAATATGTTTACAAGAAAACAGAAATACAAACATGAAATAATATTGTATTGTATTAACCAGAGAGTTTTTCAGTGTCTGCGCGTAAATTCAAACTCCCGTGTGCATTTATTATAAATAACATTTCTGATATACAACGTTTGTAATAATTAACTTTTTTTGTCCAAAATTATTGTATTTTCCCAATCCATCAAGTGATCATTATTAATGCTATGTGAGGTAACTACACTTTGTTCACCTGATTTTAAATTTCGTTTGTGCTCCTGGATTCTAGTTTTTAACCCTCTTTTTGTTTTTACCATTAGAATATTTTTTAATACTACGTTCTTTGTATTCATGTGATCTTTCTTATCTTTCCCTTTCGTTATCAAATTATTCCTTTTATTTTTAAATGTTGAAATCAATTTCATGTTCTCAGGCTTAAGTAATCTATGGAGAGAAGGAGTTATGAACTTGTTATAAGGAATCCCTGAATAAATCATATTATCTAGTGAAGGTTGCGTTAGTTGTTACCTGTTTTGAAGGTAATGAAATCTCTTTTTAATATTATTATTAACAAATTCTATGGGATAGTAATTAGCTGAAAGTGTGTTATGCATTATTTGTCAATTTTCCCTGCGATATTTTTCATCCGAAAGTGCTATAGCTTTATCTATTAAGTAATAAATCATAGCTCTATTTTATGTTAAAGTATTCTCTGAGTAAGTATAAATATTATTCGTCCATAAAAGGTCCTAAGTTATTAAATTTTTATTTAACAAGAATAGACCAAGATATTGCAATGGTTCACCATTAAGTACATTGGTTTAGAATTTATTTCCCATATGATCTCGATTTTTAATTATTTGAATCATTCCCAATTCTAGTTATTTTTATACACAAGCTTCTGTAGTAGTCGTCACCAAAATAAATGGTTCACTCAACTGGGAATATTCAAACATTTTATGTATCCAATTTTTTCTCTAATATAATCATTGTTTTTTAATGGAATTTGAAATATATCTTCTTTTTTTATGTGTATGGTTAAAACAAATATTTCTTTTCTGGTGATATATTAATTGACTTCAAAATAGAAGTGGAATAAGTCTGAAATAAAAATTAAGTATTTTTCTGTAACTTTTTTAAATATTCAAGTTATTCGACTATATTAATTATTCGCTGCATTCTGAGGTTGCACGTTTTCATCTCATTTATGCGTTCAAGATTCAAAAACAGACTTGAGAATTCGGACAGGAAGATAGTGGTTTTGTGAATTTCAAATTGATATAACATGTGGCAGCAGGCAGTAACGTAGAATTTTCATGACTCAATTCGTAACGTCCATTTCTCGTATTGAAATTTAATATTTGTGCCCTGCCATAATAATATACTTGACTGCTCTATTAAATGTATATCCTATTGGTTTATTGAAGGGATTGTTCAACGTATCACAAACGCATCTTCTTCAATACATTTTCTTCCTAAGTATTGTAGTACTTACGTCTTCAAAGTTAATCTCAAGAGAATGACAATAATTTGCAAGAGTTCATTGTATTTATACCTCAGCTCAGGTATTTCTTTTTCGATAATCCGTGGAGAGTTCTCCTAGGCTCTTGTTTATTGCACAAATTTGAGCACATTTTCAGTGACCCGTAATTGAGTTTCTAAGAGGAATCCATTCAACGTCCTTTATTTGTGACGTCTCAGTAGATAAAACTACCAACGTTTCGGCCATCATACTGTGGCCTTCTTCAGGGCAATGTCAGAGTCGTACAGACCTAAGTCGCTGTCGTACTCTGCGAGAAAAAGAAAAAGTAAAGGTACAGTATACAATGGGAAGGGAAGCGAATTACTAGAGCTATGCTATTTACATAATTTAGATATTCTGGATGGTTCCTGTGGGGATGACGCATGAGGTAACTTCACATATATTAATAGAAATGAAGAGAGCGTAATTGATTATGGTTTGGCCTGTCCTAAAACTATACAGTGGATAGATAAATTTTGTACAGGACAAAGAATAGAATCCCATCACATGCCACTGTGTTTAACCTTAAAATTTAAGAATAGTTTACATGTACTACAACACTCAAAGAGTTTGTCAAAAATTCAACGATTTAAATGGAAACACGAAAAAAGGCTAGAATTTGCAGCCAACTTTGAAAGGAATCGCGGAAATTTGCACGCAGATATTCTAAATAAGTGTTGCAGTTTGGACAGCTTAATGCCGCGACAGAATCTTTACGAAACACACTATAGAAAGCGGGTTCACACATGCGAGTACATACACAGAAGAAAAAGATTGGTTCAACGTAGATTGCAGACAGGTGAAAAAAGATGCTGAAAATGCATTAAAATTCTACATTTGGTGGGGAGGAGAAAGCTAGCGACGAAAATACGTAAACTAAAGAAAAAACTTTAAAAGAATAATTAACACAGCTAAGCAATAACGGCAGAATCGGAAGCGGAAAGAATTGCAAGCATTATTCACAGTAAAAATGTTGCAAATATTTTGGATACTATAAATAAATTACTATGTAGATATACATGTTGCACGAGGTGAAAAGTTGGGAAATGCACTTCGCTCAACTTATTTCCCATAATCAGCGTATACAACGGACGGATCACGTAATCAAACACCCAAATAATAGTGACAGATTTAGATCGCGAATTAAATATTGATGAAAAAAATATGTGGTACGAAACTTGAAGTCTGGCAAAGCAACAGATTCTGATGGTATTCCAGTGGAATTTTTAAAGGAAATAAATTCTAGTATTGCCCCAATATAGTGGATTTACTGAATTCTTTATACGACACTTCCACGTTTCCTGAAATTTGTAATACATCAATAGTTTGTCCAATTTATAAAAACAGAGGTGACATTAATGATCCTANATGCAATAGCTAATATTTTTTGCAAAATTCGTCATGTACGGTTAAATAAATGGATAGAAAAAGAAGGAAAAGTGACAGCATTGCAAGCACGATTCAGAAATAACTATAGTACAGTAGACAACATTTTTATAACTACCACAATGGTGGAAAAGGTAACTTTTCTTGAAAAGAGGTAAACTATTTTGTGATTTTGTGGATTTTGAAAAAGGATTTGATACCGTTAATAGGGAAATAATTTGGACTATTCTAGAAAGTAAAGGAATTTCCACAAAATTTCTAAAAATGCTTCAAGGAATGTATAAATCAGACACGGCATACGTGAGATTAGAATTAGATTGTGTAACAAATACATTCTCTGTGGAAGGAGGTGTAAAGCAAGGTTGGTTCTCTTCGTACTATTCATAGGTGGGCTCGTAGATAGACTAGTCACGGTAAATGCAGATGCACCCAGGATCGGAGATGAAAATATCTCAATACCAGCACTCCTTTTTGCCGACGACTTGATTATTTTCTCAAGAACACAAGCAGGTTTACGAAGGAGTTTATATGAATTAGAATTTTTCAGCGAAGAAATAAAACTAAAAGTTAACGTTAATGAGACTAAACCATGACATTTAAAATGGTTGGGNAGAATGAAACTTGGTCGTATAAACAAGAAACGCTAGAAAACGTTAAAGAATACATATATTTAGTAGTAACTATCTGCATGAACGTAACTTGGACGAGACATAGGGAGAAAGCTCGACGAAAAGGCAAATACATTTTAAGTTCAATAACAAAATCAAAAATTACAATTCCTGAAATTGCACCAAGACTTATGGATAAAATTTTTCAGTCTCTATTCATCCCGCGAATACTGTACGGAGCGTAAATATGGGGCGTGGGGGATAACGATATTTTAAACTCGCTTCAAACGAAATATCTTAAAATGGTAACAGGCATTGTTCAGTGCACAGCAAACAGTGGCAATGGGAATTTGGGTAGCTTCCCATTGAACTAACTTTTCAATTAAGAGCAATTAAATATTTGTTTTCGATAAGGGCAGGCACCAGGAACCCACTTGTAAGTCAGTCCTAACATTGTAATACAGAAGGAAAATGGGACAGGCAAATTAAAAATGTAATTCAGAAAGCAGGAATCAGTTGTGTATGTTGGAATAGTTCGTCGTTAAACGATCTAAAATATATTAAGAGAAAACTCCAAGACTTATACCATCGTGAAATAGAAACTAACAGACTGGAAAAGAGGTCACTTACCGTGCAAACCTTAGTAGCTGGGCAATGGAGCAGAAAAACATACATTGATTGTCTCAAATCAAAAGAACGATCGGGTTACGAATGGTTTCGCTTAAGTGGGTGGAAATTAAGAAAACTGAGGGGGGATCGAGACTCCATTTGCCCACTTTTCGGCGAACAAAATGAAAATTGGATTCACATTTGACTAACGTGCCCGAAAACAGATCAAAAACAAACGTTTATCCAAGTTGGTGCATTCCAAAATTATCACATTAACGTAGATTTGGCCACTGCGATAATGAGAGACAATAGAGTATGTGTAGTGCAGTCGCTGGGTCAGTTCCTAAGCTATGTGAGGGAGATGAGAGAAAGAGTAATATGCGCTGAAACCACTGATTCAAATGAACCGTGGTTCTGCCGCTTCGTCTTTTTCTTTTGTTTCAGGTGGAGACATGTTGACTTTCCAAGCATTATGTCAATTATATGTTGTTGTTTTTCACTATTGTAAATAATTGAATTATATTCTAATCTTTACGTCTAAGACAAAACGTGTATATATCATTTTATATTTTCTTTCTCTTCTTTAAGTATCTTTTGTGAATAGGTATATATTAAATTGTATACATTCGTGTCCTGAGCGTTGGTTTCCCGTGGTTCCCAAGGTGCTCAGTGGATCGATAGTTGCAATATACTTAAAAGATACTTTCAACTAAATTAAATAATATTAAAGAAGCACTAAAGGATTCTAAAAAATATTATTACGATACAAATCACAAGTAAATAAAATTACAATCATGTTAAGTTCAAAAACAACGATTGGCAAAATTAAAACTGCAACTATATTGTGAATAGAGGGTGAACACCAGGGCATTGTATGCACAGCCCACGGCTCTACTTAAGGGGTATTTGAAAGGCATACAGGCAAAAAACCTCGCCATACATTTGTACATAATTAATATTTTTTGTAAATAAAGCGCCCTATTGAAATTGAAATTGATTTGTGTGTGCAGTAATTTTATCATCTAAGCTGTAGAGAAATGATGATTACTGTGTGTAACTCGTGTGTTCTCGTTATTGTGTCTGAAAAATGGTGATGACAAATAATGACTATGATTCATCTGGACCCAAGCTGGCCAAATAAGTTGGAATCGTCATTTAGTCCCGTCAACAACGACAATTGACAACGTTTGGTAATGTGGATTCAATTATTTAGTCGTTCATGGGTTTTATTTATGTTATTTATTGTATTATATATATTTTGTATATAATTTTGTAACAGTTTTGTATTTTATGTGCGATTATTACCGTGACAATATTTTACACTAAATTATGGTTTTGGACGATATCGTGATCGTGCAGAGGCGTGACGTAGTAGTAAACGTCTTCGATACCTGTTCTGCCAATTCGATTCCCCTCTCGACCAAACCAGGTGAGGTTTTCAGTTAAGGTTTTCCCTCACCAACTCCAGATAAATGTCGGTTCGGTACCTTCATCGTCCCAACATTTCTCATTCTCAATTCCTTCGCCAACATCATGTGGGTAGGAGGAAGAGGAGTTTTAATGATCTGAACCTTGTCACATCATAAAACAATAAAATAAATGGGTTTATTGAATTTTACATATTTGCAACAATCTGTATTTATAAGGAGTTATTATTAATTTAATTCTGAGGATGTGATATTATTGATCCAATTCACCGAGCTTCGAATTATTATTGACTACACATGGTCAAGTTTAAGTAACAATAAAAGAATAGTTTATATTGGCCTGAATATGAATTTCCTATGAAAGTCTCGCGGATGAACTGTTGTTTGTGTCTCCCTTCACTCGATTGCCCTTCGTTCGCACGTCACTGCTCTCGAAGCTCTTTTCCTGCCATTGGGTCAACAGCTGAAGCAGCGAAAATATTGCCCTTTCCTCCTTCGATTCCCTGCAACGAAGTTATCCTTCGCTTCAACAGACGCCACGGCAGCAGCCAGCGCTAATTACGTTGGCGTTTTGTGAGAAAACATGTCCATCGCAGAACCCTAGCTCTGTCTTCTTCACTCTCTTTCTGTCTTCTCTCTCTCTCTCTTATAGAGAGATAGAAAGAGGGAGAGAGATATAGAAAGAGAGAGAGA
>NNCF01125898.1:486750-530934 GCA_002313205.1 Laupala kohalensis | reverse complement strand
GTGTGTGCGTGTACACTATAACATGGTAGTTTCGTTTCGTGAGGAAGTCTGAATCTGCTTAGTACTTGTAGTTCACTCCAAAGCGGTGGGACGTCGATATCTTGAAGGATCGAGTTCGACCCTCCTTCACTCGATGAGGGTCTAGCGCTTGTGACGTCATTTCCCCCTTCCTCTCCTGCCTTCAGAAGCGAAGAGCTCCGTTTCCACCAGAGGCGACCGGAGGAGGAAGAGGAAACGGGCTCTCGAAATGTCTGCGTCCTCGCCGTCCTCAAACGTCCGCATCCTCTTTGCAACACTGCAGTTTCCAACTCTGACGACTATGTGAGGATAGTGTCATAGTGTCGTTTTTAAACCAGTGATAAATGTCTCGTCTTTTACTTATAGTGATGAAATACAAGGAGTATAATTAATGACATGAACAAATATAACCGATTATAGTACATTAGTAATATGTCGTTAATTTCTAGCATATCATTTTCAAATATAATTTCGTATGTGGTATACCAATTATGAGTTCTTGATTGTAAACGTCTTGCTCCAGAACCCATCATTTTATATCCACAAACTCTCATAAAGAAAATGTTTTGACATAACTTCAAATAACCGACAATTTATCGTGCATTTTTTTCTTTACGTGCGTTTTGGATGAAAAAACACAAGAAGACAATGAATTTGGAAATTTAGTCATAAAAACGTATTACTAATCAACAAATATAGATCTATTTTTAACATATTGTATATTATAGTGGAAGAAGAAATAATATCATGGTTTGAAAATTTCTCAAATAACCTCTACCATTAGGAGATCATTTTGCAAAGTGTCTAAATTTCTTTTTATTCCTTCCGCATGTTCCACTCTGCTGATCTGAATATTTTTGAAATCCACTGTTCAGGTGCAAATGGATTCATTCCAAGATGTTTAAAATCGTTAGCGGAAAGGAATTAATATTATTTTAGGAATTTTTTAATCGAATTTTTATTGTGTTTTTTCGTTCTTTAGAACTTATTCATAACAATAATTATTCGTACAAAAAGATTGGTATATTGTAGTTATAAGTATTACAAGTTAAATATTGATTATTATCTTCAATAATTTTTTTTCTGGTCGCCGTATTCATTGATAGTAATGGGGTGGATTATTATGTCTTGCTAAAATGTTTATTAAGATTATTCAACTGCCATCAAGTCTTCTTCGGTGGCAACTATAAATGAATGTTGAAAATTTGTAGTCTCCAATTTCAACATGATTTTTCTCTTAAACTGCTCATCAAATACAAAATTTAAATTTTTTATTAAAACATTGCTTTATTATTTTTGAGACACTATTCGTCCGAAAACCTGGTGTATCGAAATTAAGGGTAAATTTAAGTGCATTTGGGTATTGAGATAAAAGGTTTCGAATGACCAAAAAATGTGAAGGTGGATGGGATGGATGTTGAAATATAGAAGTGCCCACAAAACAATTTAATAACATAAAATTGAAACCATTAAAATACGAAATTCTACGTAGACGGTGTTGGGTTTGACGGCTGGAGTGATGCGATGATTTGCGTTGAAGTTTTTTGTTGATGTTGAACGACCGGCTCCGCGTTGTAACGAATGGATTATGATCGAAAACTGGCTTAGGCGAGCGCGCGATGCTTCACCATAACATCATTTCCTGGGCAGACTAGTTGCGAAGAGGCGAACGTGACGTGCGTGGTGTCTCGTCGAGGATGATTTGGAGAAGTCGTCATCTTGAAAGCCAGATGAGGTGTGGGGCGAATCAATGAGAATGAACGTCTGTCGTCGAAAACACGCTTGTTCGGCGTCGGTCAGCGCGCCATCACGTGTCGTCACTGGTCGATCACGTATCGAACTGTCCATCTTAAGATATTTGCTTGACACTAGAGGATACTGAAACGTTAGGCTACTTGAAATTGTTATAGCGAGGAAACATAGAATGAAGTTCATGTGCGTTTCTTAATGATTTAAGGTTTTCTTTGTCAACAAGATTTTCACCTTCTTCCTCCAAGATGTAATGTTTTAATTAACCTATGAGATTTCAGGAAATAATCCACAGAAACTCAACTGTCGAGAAATGTCACTACAAAAATACATGTGAAGGTGAGCAAGATTGAGAGAAAAGTGAGTTGGTTTTTATTTTGTTGTAATTTTTGTTGTTTCTCCAAAGAAATTTTACCTATTTTTATAGTGATGCCCTAAAGATGACGTTGTATTAAACGTCGAAACGTAGGCAGAAATTCTTTTATTTTATTTTTTTACCTTTTTCTTGGGTGTTGGTAGTATACATGCATATATGTATATATTTTTTCTCATTCATGTTTCATGTTTGTCAGTCAAAACCTCCAGACTGCACGTCACTATGGCAACCTGGAGATGTATACTGTCTGTTCTGCAGGAGGAGCAAAGGAAGCAGAACCAGCACAGTTTGAGATTTTCCCTCCCCTTCCCTGCCCCACACATCCCCGCCACACGTCCACGTCAATGTCTCGCTAACCTCAGAGGACGAGCGGTCGCTAATTGGGAACACGCAGAGGCGGACAGATGCGGAAGACGAAACCACACAGCTGTTCATACGAATATAGGGGGGTTTAGTTTTTCTATTACACGTGATCCTTCTATCCTGTTGTGTGACGTCATTTTATAGAACGAACCCAGTGGAGAAGTACATTCAGTTTTTTTGCTTTGTGTTGTAACCAGTTTTTGATCCACCAACATCAAGGTATCTACGGAAGTTATCAGCCCATAATATGATAATATTCATATGCACTTGAAATGTTATCAGTCATAATAAATACTGGGGATTGATATTCTTGCATTTAGGCCAACAAATAAATAATAAAATTATGTCATTTCGCCAAAGTTTCGACTATTTGTTTTAGTCATCATCAGGGATATATAACAAAACATGGATGCATGCAATGAGCATACATTCTATATCATAATATCATCAACACCAACAAATGAATTACATTCCTCAATGAAGAAGAAGAAAAAATATATGTTAGTTTACCCAGCCACATGTTTACTTATCACCATGGTAACCTCACACATTTTACACACAATGGCTCACCTAACATTCAGCTACATCAGACTAAAGTACGTGATTAAATTTGTTGGTATACAGTTTTTAATGTTTAACTGTTGCTAGTGTGAGTAGTTTCTGGTGGTAGAATTATATATTGCATTTTAGCTCGTTTTATTAGCAGTATAATATATGATGATAATGTTATATTATAATGGTAATAAAACGTGGAAAAGAAGTAACGTTGTAAATTTTTGAGTCCAGTAGGTGACTAGGAGCTTAACCACGTAGAGGTCGAACGGTGTTCTCATAAGGGACGGAGGGACTGATAGAGTTCTGGTAAGTGTCCTAAGCTGCCAGACACAAGTTTCGTTTAGACATAGTATAGGTCATATCCTCAATTCTAAAAATGAGATCGTGAACATTTTGTTTTCAGAGCGTTCATAATTGTATGCGAGGTGAAACATCATTTTAAGTTTTGTAGATATCTCTGAATGAAGAGCATGATTTTGCGCATATTTTGGTGGATTGTTGCTATGATAATCAACAAACAAATTATTTGATTTGTTGGCGCAAAATTTATTATACTATTCGTCGGAGATCGTAAAACTGTGTGAAGGAGATCAATTATAAGGAGGGCAATTTTTTGTATAAATTCTACTACAATTAACTCCCACTACATAATCAAATTAAATAAATGATCAAAGACTTAGGACCTTGAACTGACGAACAGTGTATATTTTGTGATTCAAAGTTACGGTTATATACTGTTCGTCAGTTCAAGGTCCTAAGTCGTAGATTAACTTTTTTATTAGGTTTTTAGTATTTTCCGTCTCATTTTTATAAAGATTCATTCTCAACATTGTGTCTTGAATATTTCGTTCGTTTTCGAAAAACAATTAACCCTGTAATTAACAAAAATGACAGACGAGCTTGAAATTATTCTTGTGTCATGTACAAAGATAATATGAACATGCGTATGCGAGGAGTCGCATACTCCAGGAGAAAATTACATATTACACAACAGCACTATATTTCTGCTTTTCTTGCCACAGAAACATTCATATTTCCATGATTAAAAGCTTAGAATGCCTTATTGCTTTCATAAGTGTGTATAGAAGAACAGCTGCTGCACATGAGTCGACACCACCCTCATGTCTTTCATTGTTTGAAACGTTGTATGGTACGAGAAAGGAAACATTTCATTTTAATGCATGTTTCGATGCTTAATTTCTTCACTTCCTTTGCTATAAAAGTGGTATGTATTCAACACAACCCCGGTTAACAAAAATACGGCAAAAATAGTTTACTAGGAAAATAAATAATATAGAGAAACGACCTGAGATTTTATGCAGACAATTTCATTCTGAATCAAATCTAGAAAATTGATTCAAAATTGATTCTCTGTGTTCTCTTGTAACATTATTTGGTGTTCATATTTCTGTAATTTAGCTTGCTACTAATTTCAAAGAGTCACTATCTACCAATGAACCTGACGATCTCCCGTATTGAGACGAAACGTAGTATGGTTTAACTTACTTTTTGTGTCGTTATTATACATATTGGTTTTTTTTTAATAGTTACATGTAAATTTTCTTAACCTGATTCAAAGTTGAATTGTTTGGAAGAAATTCCGGTCGTTTATATTTATAAGAGCAGACGTCAAATATTATCCTGAAATTACTAGGGGATCTATGTGGAGATTTCGCACCCTTACTAACATGAGATTACCTATCAGTGGGCATACTGTCGTGTGAAATCTGTTAAGGCCAAATTATGGTTACACAATACTTAGTCTTGAAGGTAAACGTAATAAATTTAATAACGCATGAAACAATGTTAATAGAAGGGAGTATCCAGTAATTAATTTTTAAGGTAAATAATCCAAATGTTGAATTCATCCAAGTGAATTCTTAGAATCGTCACCTGGAAGGCAGTTTATATATTAACAACCATTTGAAGTATACGATTTTATTAATTTATTTTAATACGATTTATGACCTGAACACTACTCAATTTTAATTTTTAGACAAATTATTAAATAAAATATTAGTTAGAACGTAAGATTACTCTTCCGTCCCAGTCTACATACAGCCATTTTTTTATACTAACATTCTCATTTATGGTATCCGATTAATAATGACGGAAGAAAAAGGAAAATAAACAAACTAGCTTTCGAAATAAGATCTAGTGATATCATATGCGAAAACTTCTATATCCTCCCCGATTTAAAAAAAAAGGGTTTTAAAGTTATTTTTCTGATTTTTAAAATTGAATTTTCTTTTTCGATTTTTTGTACGTTCTTTTTTTATTATCTTTATGTATTCTCGAGGAAACGAAGAGGAATATCTTTTTTCTTTTGTTGTTCGTAGTCTTCCTGACACGAATGTTCACATACGAATCGTACATATCAATCTCTTCTAAGCCAATGTGGTGCTTGAGGGATTCAATCTCAAGCGCCAACACAGATGTTACTGGAGTGTACTCCGGTTTTTCTAAAAAATATCCGTTTACACTTTGTGTCGCTCGACGAAATCCTTTTAGCGCCGCCTCGTCTCGTTTAGCAAGGATGGGATGAAAGCAGCGAGCGGAAGCCATTTCGCGTGTGTGAGGCTGTAGAGTTCGCGTGTGGGCGCTGTAGAGCGCGCTAGTGTGTCGTCGCTAGGACGGACGCCTTCATCAGAAGCCGCTGCCTCCTCGACGCCGACGCCACCGCCGCAGCCGTCGCTGCGAGTGTGCCGGTGTGATAAGGCTCCAGCGACGGCGTCGGCCTCGCTGTTGCAGCCACTGTGCTACCGCCGGCGCCACCGCTGCTGTGCTTTTAGAGCTCCGTCATCGCTACGGCAATGGAAGAACTGCTCGTAGAAGGAGACAGATACGGCCGATGTTGTTTCATATGGGACTGGCGACAGTGGAGTTATGGAAATTGTACGTGTCGGAGAGGAGGGGAGCTTTCTTGCGACTCATGGAGAGATCGTTTTAGAGGAGGTCTCTTTCCATGCGGTAGGTTGTATTCGCTCTCTATGTATCTTGCTTCTGGAACATCTTATCTAGTAGAAATCGTATCTAGTAGGAATGGGTGAATTCAAAGAATTAATTAATAAAAAATGTCATTATCTGTAGCCAGACTCACTCACAAGTCTGTTCAGAAAGGTTTTTGTAACTACAAAATTAGATACCCAGTAAGTGACAGAGAAACCCAGCAAGCAGAGAGGATTAGAAAATTGCGACGTACGAAAAAAATTCATAAAGCAATATTTTGACGTAGACAATTGAAATAGCTAAAATGTTGACAAAAATAACTACGAAATATTCAATACAGTAGTACTCATAAATCACTATGAATTGGTAAATAGTTTCTTACTTCCTTGAAGTAAAATGAGTAATGAGATGTTTTAATATATTCTGGTCTCAATATTTCTCTTTTCTGCCCATTTCTTCTGTGCATCTTGACCAAATATTGGTTGCGGCGAAGTAAATGTTTTCTATGCCAACATACTGGTTTAGAAATACTATTAAGAGGGGACGATGAACGTAATTCAATAATATCTTCAATTGAACGACGACCTCGAAATAAAAAATAATCTTAGACAATTAAATAGAATTGTATCATTTTTCAACAGTTCTCTACATTACTGCTGTTTTCCTAGTGCAATATTTGATGCATAGTGTAAGAGTGTAGGTGGCACGGTCCCAAAGATGCTCAATACTAGACGGCAGACCTCTTGGAGCGAATATTTAAAGATGTAGTACAGATCTGTTGAATATGCATCAATTGTTTTTATCGTTGTCTCAATATTAATACAAAAATTTTCTTAATTTCCGAAATTTTCTTTTGAAATTTTATTCCAGTTAAGGAACTGAAGAAAAAGATACATTAAAATAATTTTTAAGTTTCATTATATTGATGCTCTTATTGAAACGAAGCCAATCCCACTTAAACACTTGGTACAATATCACAACATGGTAAAGTGTGTGCTTGTGAATTGGTCCTACTTGCTAAAGGGCTCTAGTGACCTACACGTTGGCGGGCCCTAAAGTCCTAATTTAAAAAACAAACCTACCTATATTTTTTTATGTAAAATGTGTAAGTTATGTAACTTTGAGAATGATATTTTGTCTAAAGATTCGACAAATATTTTTTAAAAACTATCTTGCATTTGATTGACTAGCACAATGACCCCTTCCACCGTAATGCTCACCGTACCGTCCATAGATTTACACTATAAAATCGATGAGATTCGACTGCAACAAAAAGTATTTATTAAAGAGAATCGTATACAGAAACATGATCAATTATCGCTTATATGATTGTAAAGATTCTCCTCGTATTTAAATTGAGCCTCGAAGTATCCCTGTCTGCTGGCCATAGCTACGTGGTCAGTGGGTCAACGCATTCCGCTAATGAGTGGATCGGCTACATACTCTCCTCCCACCACCTTCCCATCATGCCTCATCCTCCCTCATCCCTAGGCCTCTCGACAGAGTGAACACCCTCACCGCGGATGCGGCTTGACCTACTTCCGACCACCGCCTGCTCTGCTCTCTCGCAGCTTATTGCACGTCCGAGAGGAAGCACCCCTTTCCTCTTCTCCCCCATCACCGAAGCTACAGCAGCGTGTTTCCGAACATTTATGAGACTTGTTTGATGTGCTCGTTTCCACTTCTCAAAGTTCTTCTTCTGCTCTCTTCTTCTTTTTTCCCCTTCGTTTTGTATAGTTGGCTGCTCGACTCTGTTTCAATCCACTGCGCCGGGGACTTTCTGTATATTTCTCTTCTTCTTCTTCCTCTCGCATGGAGTGGACTCTGTCGAAGAGCAGTGAAATTCAATTTCACGTATTGCGCGACACGCGAGTTAAAAGGCGTCTCCACTTGGGTCGAAATAATTTTATGATTTTTCTTCGGTAGAGAAAATGGTTCTCGTATTAGGAAACGTGATGACACAAATTTCTGTTTTGTATTGCTCATTTAATTGTTTTTTGTTTTAATTTAAATTAATACAATGTAGGTGATTCTACTACTATTAACGTCCATTATGTAGTACCTTCATTGTATTTAAATAAATAGTTAAAAACTTACGACGTTTTTTGGACGAATAATACTCTAATTTTTCCTTTAACAACTCACTACGTTTCGGCGTGGATATACGCCGTCGTCAGGTGATCAAGTAATAACAAATTATTAGAATAAAAATATTATTCGTTAAATAGTATTTTTATTGGTTACATCAAGTAATTGGACCGTTAACGTAAAAACATATTTTTGCCCACTACTAGTTCGCAAAAATTATTCGTTTGTGAGGTGTTGCTCACGAGATCAGACATTCTACGCAACCACTGTGTTTGAGAAGTTGTGTCGTTTTGGATGCGAGGTACTGAGCTGACATATGAGGGAAGACTCAACAGAAAAAACTCACTCAATGCGACGGAGCGGGGAACCATTGGGAATGAATATACTTCCACTAGATCTTGGCATATTATGAAAACAAAAAAAAAATATTTACGTTAACATAGTGGGGATTAGAATTCAGAGGGAAAGGGAAATTTTTTCCCTTATTGTTTAAAAAAATTGCAATGAGCTTCCACTCAGTTTTCTATGATTCCGACAAGGACCCTATAGTTTACGTCAATGAGAGTATCAGTTTTTGTCAGCTATTAGATTTCGCTTTTGAGGATTTAGTATTTTCCCATCAATCTATTTGTTTCTTTGAGATCTTCCCAACAGTGAAACACTTTCTATGAAATGTTGATCAGACTTTTTCGTTCGTCGAAAGAACAACCAACCGTGCAGTCGTTTCTCCTTGACGTCTTACATTCAAGGAGTCCCCAAAAGGTCGAGTTCATCTGCTGTAGCTTGCTTTCTTGTGAAAGTAATACAACGTCGTCACAAGGACTTCAACCTCGATCCTCTAACACTCTCCATCACATCGCTGAAGCAGGAATTGCCAACCTTCGTAATAATATACGGGAAGTGGATGTCTTTAGACTTACGTTACTCATGTTTAAGTGTCATTTATGTTTTGTTTTTTTAACAAAGAAGTATATTAAGCCGGGGGAATATTCTCTCTCACTCAGTTTATCGATTGCCTCAAGTTGTGCTTCTTGCGTACAACAAAATTGAATCAAGAAAATAATTTCATTGACTATTAGTTTGATGGGGAGCCGAAGTGTAAATTGCGTGTGCTCTAAAACCCATTTTAGTAGGATAACCCAGTATGCACTTTAAATGTGTTGTGTCAAACTGAACATTTAAAAAATTTGAAATAATTTTAATACTTTGTAGCTATAAATGCAAGTCTAAGTTATCACACGTATTTCCCAAGGTAAATTAGCATTAAATTTTAAATTAATCAACAAAATAAGAAAATCTCTTATATTACGTTCAAGAGTTCCTATTTTCTCGCGTTTAAACATACTCGCATATATAATAAATTCTCAAGAGTGAATGTCGGATTAACGTAGTCTGAATAGTAAACGGTTATCGAAATCTCTATATCAATGATTCGGGAAACAATGAAAAATTGTTATTTGGAAGTTATAATTAAGTCATTGCAGAACATGAAGTGTTTTAGTTCTTAGATTTACTATAAAATTTCTCAACACTTATTATTAATTCTGATTTTTAATTTCATGTACTTATTTTGATAATTTAATTGTGAAGTGCTCTGAAGTGTATCAGGTTACCAATGGTGTTTGATATATTTTTTCCTAGGAAATATTTCTACATGAGCATTATTCAGTGTCATTGGTAATACTCTTTTACATCAACTATATCAGTTTCAAAACCATTAATATAATATTCCGCACTCGGAAGGTTTTGATTGACGTTGCCCATCATGCAAACTGAGAGAATAGCCAACATCCTACCCTTCCTTCTTCCACAGAGAATATTGCTTTGACTGGAAACCTTTCTTTGAATACTCCTCCCTCTTTATCTCCGTGTGTTTGTTGCGCCGCTTCCGAGTCTTGTGTCGGCCGCCATGGAAACCGAACGCAAGCTTCTTAGCCCCGTGCCGCTCCCTGTGTGCAACTCGGCAGTGCCTCTAAGCTGTCTACATTGTACCCACTCACGGTCTTCTTTGCAGAAGCTACAAATTGCCTGCTACGTTTATGAAATGCAGTGAATGGTTTGAGGAGAAGAAGAGCACATCTGGCTATTGCCGATGAACGACGAGTAATATCTTAAATTGCGATCTAAGAGCTACTACTTGACTTCTTGAGAGACTTAATAAATGAAAATTAAAATCTAATTAAAGGGTTTAACTGAATGAAGAACTATTTTACTAATTCGTTTTTTCTGTTTATTTACAAATCATAAAAAAATATAATTTTTCATTTCTGTTTTTAGCTAATTGTGTTACCAATTTGAGAATAAAACAATCCATCGAAGAACAATTTACTTAATTAATACTTTGTCTGAAGGTAAAAATAATTATATATTTTTTAATTTTCTAAGTACTTCGCGGAATAATGAAAGCTGTTGGAAAAATTGAAAAAATCATCGGGATAATGACTTTATGATAGAACTTATGAATATAAAATAATTAATAAAATAATTTCAGACCCATGCTAATAATTAGCAGTTTTAAACATTGTTATAGAGAACATGAGATTTTTTTCTCATTCGACGGGTGAAGTTTTACTCCATGACTTTAATCTGTATTACTTAATCGAATTTATATTCATATTTATAAAGTATTTTGAGCAGTAAAAAATTCGAATGACTTTATCTCCTAGTTTGCGTATTGGTACATAAACCAGTTTATCAATGAATCAGTAAATTATTGTCTAAAAAGCAGTTTCAATCTGCGTATGGTCAAATGGAGGACAATAAACTAACTTACTCTCCGGAGGCAAGCAACATACCACTCCATCAAGGGCCCTAAGGCAAATTGAAAATTTTAGCACACTTCTTAGATAATAATAAAAAGTTAGTTACGTGTTATAATATCAACAAAATACGAAGAAATGTGTACTATTATCAACAAATCACTCAATTAAAATGAAAGAAATGATTGATAAATTGAATGCTTATGAATTTAATTACGTTTTTATTCTCCATGAATGTAAAAAGGTAAAAAAATACGTTGTTGTTTTTTCTACTAGAAATGTCGAACTATTAATAGTACAATAGCGTGTACCACGTACCTATTAAAACGTGTTTCTCTCTCAAAGTGATTGTAGGAGAAACGTTTCCTTCTTTTATTCTTTAAATCCTTGCGGAGTTACGGTGAGCTTTGTTGGGCGTCGCGCGTCGGACGCTGAGCTCAAACGACGCTAAGCCTTCGGCGTCGCCAATTAGTCTTCCAGATGATCGGGAACTTGCTTTTCGCCGACTTCTCCTCTTCCCGATTCATCCCTTTTCCACCCACCTTCACCATCTGCCTACCTTGGCCTGCATCACCATGTGGCCATCTGCTTGCACGACGTTGCTTCGCTGTCGCCTCCTCCGTCGCGTCTCGTGTTTCTTAAGCCCTGCTAAGCCCTAGCGCTTGTTACGTGGGATTTGCCGATTGCCCGATGCGATGGGGCCCCGACTCTCTCTCTCTCTCTCTCTCTTTCCCGCGGGGATGCCCTCCACGAAACGAAGGGATTACGACAAAGCAGAAACACACTGTTGGGATGAAGCGGAAGAAGACGAAGGAAAGAAAAGAAGTAAGTAAGAAGGCGACAGGTCATGTGTGTGGACGGACAATGGGAAACACGAAGGTAAACAGAGTTGGGATACAAAGAAGCAAGTCCGTTGGAAGGGAAGCGGAAGCGTGTCAACCTTCGATTCTCATGTGTAGATCAGTCGATACAAAAGCCACCGACCGCAGTGAGATGGAAACTGGTGGTACTGGAATGTTGAGCATAGATAGGGGCTGGACTCTCACGACTCACGGCTCCACTTTCCTCGAAATCCAAGCAATTGCTGTTTCTTCTCCTGCATTGTTTGTAATGCAAATGTATCATGTTTGCAGGCATTGGCACAAAACTAATGCCTCGCATTAACAATTGAACTCATTAACTAAATTTTTGTATTGAAGTTTAAAAAGTCGAGGAATAATTGGTCAAAACAAAATTTAGAATGAAGTACGAAACCAGCTCGTAAAATATCAAATTAACCTAATGTAGTTTCATCAAAAACTATCGCAAATCTTTGAGTTAAATATTCGTTGTCTAATACATTACGATCCTCATTACTCTTTGTAATAGGGTGAAGACCTATGTAGGAATGTCGTTGACTGAATTAGTCTCCTCTTTTTTATACATTCTTCTAATAGTTATCATTTTTGTTTTGATATTATGTGAAGTTTATTATTAAATGTTAAATAATTCTCTAAAGTGGTTATGTAAAAGATTGCATCTTTACTTCACTTACCAGTAGAGTTGTGTCATTGTGCATATGATTGAAGTTGTTTTTTCACCAGTTATCGTGTTAAATTTTCACAACTAGTTGTATTAAATTTTCTCACATATTCTAAGTATGAACAAAAATGCTGACACGAGCCGGTTCTTCAGCTAATACTTTACTCGAGAATCAGATTAGCACTACAGCACCACTTGGTAATGTGAGATGTTACAAATCTGTCTTTATTGCTATATGAGAGAATATGCACTTTAGGAATTATCTGTCACGGAGTCTGCCTATATTTCTAAGTAACTTTATAATAAAAGCAATAATTGTAAAAATGCTGTTATAAACTGCCATTTACCACGTGATGCAGACAATAACATGACACTACAAATGGACTAACCCAAGGTGACTTCTATTTCTCTCAGCATATAGAATTTATTACCTCGTACAACTATCATAAGAATTGCGTATGAACTTCAGTTAGAAAATGTGTTATGTTTTCTCAATACTGGTTTTTTTGTACCAAGAATTTTTGGCAATTATAGCATACAGACCGCGGAATCTGTGCTACTTGCTGGATGAAAGCTAATCAGAATCCCTAAGATGGAAACTGCGGTGAGCAAACTCTGATGGTTTAAGGGTACTTATTAATATAAAATATATAATAGAAATACTGCCTATATTATAATATATGAACTTTTTCACAGAATTTGAAAAAAGGTATTTTTTTAGGTTCAAATGCGTAAATTTTACGAGACACTTCTCATAAAAGAAGGGTTTCCGCATTTTTTACATTAATTTGTACATAAATCGTTGATATTGAATTAATAATAAATCAATTTTACTTCATTTTCTTGTGCAGGTTCTCTTTTTACAATTCTTTTTGCGTGTTCATTAAAGGGTTTACGAGAGTTTCTGTACTTCTCACGTCTTTACTTCAGTCTGTGAGTTTACAGTTGGTCACGTATATTCGCGTGAGATTTAAATTCTTCATTCGTCGAGTGACATTAACGTTTGACCTCCTTCCATTAAAGAAACTTGGTCGAGTAAATTCGCTCGCTGATGGCAGGGCAAAGTACGAGAAGAAAACCCAGGGGCACATTCTTCGCCAACTTGCGTCACGTCGTCGTCACCACGGAGAACAAAGGATGAAGAAACAAGTTGCTTATCTGCCACCAGCCGCCATGGCAACCAGTCTTTATGCGAGCGGCACTTTCATAATTACATTAATGGCGCTTTCTGCTGCCTCGTTAGAAGAACTTACTGAATGTGAAGTTGTGGTGCGGTGGAGTGCATTGGTAACGGGTGCTTACCATCGTTCGCCTGGTGCAACTTCTCGACTCCAATGATGAGTGGAACCAGCCGCCGAATCCGACTACTTCAATTAACAACCCTTATACGTCGACTTTTCGCACGAGGGTTCTTTAATGCTCTGAAATAATAATTAATAGACGTGCACTAGTGTTTATTATTACTTTCCAGTTATATGAGTACCTGTTGTTTTAGGGAAGTAAAGTAATCTACAAAAAAATTGAGATCACTTCAGAACTTCACGAATTGGGTCTGGGAGAGGCCATTTTTTAAAAATCGCGATTAAACGTTTTAAGAGTTTTTGAGCAGATGGTTGCGTTTAGTCCGTGACATTGTTCTATCTCGTGCTGTACTAACCAGGCACTAACTATTTGAGGTGAACGGAGAAAAGGTAAAAAGACACAATTCATTTATGTTCTGGATAATTTTTGTGAGGTATTAAATATAGTGATAACATTCTTAAAAACATCTGCTCAAAAATAATTAATTTTTTTATACTTCGGATTCATTTTCAAAAACACGAAAAAGGTTTTTGTATTTTGCAAAATCAAAAAGACATTTTATGAGGATTTTTTAAATGTCTGGATAAGCAAGATTCGTCAGAGGAAGAGTTGCAGCTAAATAAATGTGCTTTTTTTTTTATTCGAAAACTTTTTTCTGTACGCATTGTAGTGTTTCTGTAAAGGAGGATTGAATCAAAATGAAGTGATACTAGTAACAGCCAAGTTCAGGTCAGGGTTGTTCCACATAACCTAGTAAAAACCTCACTTCGGGGTGGGGGTGGAGGGTGAGAATGGGGGGAGGGAAAAGGTGGGGTAAAGCGAAAACCTGGTCGATGGAGTGGTCTCCCGCTTAGCGTCATGTTTGATGTTACATGATGCTACAACCATTACACCACCATTGTCGGTGGAAGTACAACATATACACCAACTTTAATGTCTGGGTTTGCTTCATTTCGTTTTATTAAGATCACAAGAAATTTATTATTTAAAAATTGTTAGAGATAGGAATTTTAATGAATTTTTGTAGCGGAAATTTTTTTGATTCGTAATAGTACCCCTTCAAGTAAAATAAGTAAAAAATAAAACGAAAGTTAGAATGAAATATTATAGCTTACTCCTACATCTGTCGTGCTCAAGGTACTCATTGCTTGGTGGGAACGAAAACCATATTCTAAAAAAAAATTATAAAATATATTTAGATGTGGTGTATAATACAATACCTTGTGGGATGACTGTAATGAAAATCGAAACCTCGACGGCGCGACAAATATCTCATTTTGGAACACATCTTGAGATATTAAACTGTTTGGTAAAATAATGAACCCGAAGATACTAACAAGGTGGAGCGCTACAGAAATTGGAAAGAATTTTGTATGTAGGAAAAACGTGATCAACTGGAACCTGGCCGTGAAGGCCGGGATTATTGTAACGAATATATAACGTTTTTGAATATCTCCTTTGTATGATGCACAGAATGACGTACCAATGTTTACATTGTGCTTGCAGGAGATACATATTGAAACATTTTTTATTTCTTTTTTTAGATTTTTTTTGAAATGTTTAATAAGTCACGCATATGTTGTTTGAATAACAGTAAGTACAATATTGTAATGACATTCGATGTTTTAACCGAGACGTAACACACATTTCAATCCTTGAGTTGATATAGAAATTAAATTAAAACTCAGTTAATGTACATCGTTAATGCCACGTCCGGTGCACAGTCTTCTTGAATAAGCCGTGGGAGAAGAAGAGCACTACGGTGACGTTGAAAATAGAAGAGCAATTGAACGAGAGGTACTGAAAGGGCAGTGAACGTATGAACTTGACCTCAACGCTAATCGACTCGCAGTTTGAATTAGTTTTTTTTAACAACCTTGATTTGTATGGTTGTGTAAGGGTTGTGGTAAAATTGACGCATTTTTTTGAATCCGTGGATTTGTCTGGTGGCAGCGGAGACCGACATATCGCTCCCTGGAGGAAGTACAGAGGCCGCTGCTGCCGCGGACGCAGACAGCTCCAGATAATGGAAAAGATAATTCCACTCCCCTCGACGACGTGGCACGCAACATTCGCATTCGCTTCCCCCTACTCTCTCCCCCTTCAACCTCACCTCCCACCCCCACCCGTCAAGTGAGTGGGCGAGGAAGAACTGCTGAAGAGCCTGGAGGGGACTTCGCTGATTGGCCAGGCAGAAGTTGCTTGCGTCCAGTCGTGAGGTATTTTACTTGTCAATAAGAAAATCAAAGTTTGTGTAACATGTCACGGGAAAATAAACGAAGTTTACAAAAGGATTCCGATGAATATTTTCAAATGTTTGTCACATTTGTTTTAAAATGTTGTAGAACAATTTACCTTTAAAGATTAATTTTTATTGGTGGTAAATTTGAGGTAAGTCGTCACTGTACTTAATAAATAAAGGGTAAAAATGAAATTAATTTTCTTAGTCTCGTCAACCACATTAACGGTTGGGGAGACTAAAAAATTAATTTAATTTTCAATTACGGCATCAAAACGTCACCAACACCATCTATAATAGTTCTCCACGTCACCAACACTATCTAAGGATAGTTAACGTTGTAAATTCGTTTGTGCAGTAAGTGCTTGGCGAACAATACCTATTAGTGTTGACGCACACCAAATGAAACAATAAGTTTTTTACATTTACGACGTACGAGACAATTCCTAAACAGGAGTATTATCTTACAGAATAGATCAAAAAAAGAAGAAAACTTGACATAACTCTCAAACGTTTCGGATATATTCTATCCATCCTCGGGGCTTGTTACAATATTCCTACAACATCATTCATACACATCCCCAACGTAAACACCTGCTCACCATCCTGCTTACTTAATACATCAAATGGTTTGAAGCAGTAAGTACCATTTGACCTTTGACCAATAAACATAATCATGACCTTTTGATGCATTAAATAAACAGGATTTACTACATGTATACAGTTTGGAGATGTGGTTGAGTGATATTCATATTGTAGAAATCTTGTAACATGCCCTAAGAAAGGATAGAATATAACTTTAGCGAGGTAAGTAGTGTTGTTTTTTCTTCTTTTGATCTATTTCTCCAGTAATACCAATTGGTCAAGAATTATATAACTATTCTTTACTATTTTACTAGTATCTTTAAACAAGTGTTGGATCTTAAGTAAGTCCCACAATTTCAATATTTAGCACTCACAATACTGGGTAATGTGGCTAAGTCATCCGCGTTGAGCGTATNAGGTAAGTAGTGTTGTTTTTTCTTCTTTTGATCTATTTCTCCAGTAATACCAATTGGTCAAGAATTATATAACTATTCTTTACTATTTACTAGTATCTTTAAACAAGTGTTGGATCTTAAGTAAGTCCCACAATTTCAATATTTAGCATTCACAATACTGGGTAATGTGGCTAAGTCATCCGCGTTGAGCGTAATACTCTTCCCTATCCTTGGATTTTTTTTCTCCACTTTATTCGACCCTTATGGTCTCCTCCTATGAATAGCTTTTAGCAAAACAAGGACCTCTTCTATTCTGTCACAATTTTGCATTTGTCACGCTGCACAGCTTAGCCGTTACGGTATTCACGCAACGTTTTCCGTCACCAACACGCGGAGACGTGTGCAGTCATCTACTACCTTTGCAAATTTCTTATTCCTGCTATACACATGATGAAATATTCAAATAATCGATATTTCTTCTCTGTCGATATCGATGTCCATTTCTGTTTCATATTCAACATGTCTCGTCTTTGATATTCCGTGATGTACTCAGCTCTTTCTGGTCCATAGTGTGGTCATTCCCACATGACATGTTCTGGCATTTCTTTTCCCAATCTGCAGTTACATTGTTTTTCTGTTCCTTTTGCATGTATAAATCAATTGGCATTAAACCTGTGATTACATTTAGTGCTAACCTTGGATATTTGCTCAAAATTGTGCATAGAATTCTAATATTACCGTGGCACTCATAATGTTCTCCATATCATGTTTTCTCTTTGAATGTGTGTGACCTAGATGCATGAGAGACTCAAGCAAAAACTTTATTTCAAATTATACCTTGAAAGACTAACTAATGAGTTTGAAACAAGAAATAAAAAATGCGAAAAAATTACTTTTTTATTTTATGTGTAGATAATGTATAGTAAATACAATTACACATAGTAGAGTTTGATCACTTTTAATAAGTTCTGTCAATAGGTGTTTGTGACGTTCTGGAAGATCTTCTGTGACCAGAGAGCGAAATTCCACAGATGAAAGGAAGATGAATTGTTGTTCTGGCGATCAGTGCGTGGTTGGTGGTTGTGGTGTGAGGGGGAGGGCTGATGGAAGGTTGTTCACTGAGCTTATTCTGGAGGTTGTGTCTGTCAGGGAGATAGCGCCAGTGAGTGACAACTTCCGGTTGCTTCATCATGAAGTGGAATGAAGTGGCGTTGCTCAGGAGATTGCGAAGAAGGGAATGTCAGAGTGCAGCAGAAGCGCTCGGGGGGAACAGTCCCGTCCTTTGCTAATCTAATACATGAAATGACATCTGTTTGAGTATAGTAGTAATGTAAATCTATACAGTTCGATGGATATTTATCACGCTGCGTCAAATTGTCTTAAACTGTCAAGACAAGCCCGCACGCTATTTTTTATTTTTACGTGACAGTCGTACGGGAAGGTAGGTGTGCTGCTTCTATAGAAATGTCATTTTGTGAAATTGAGTGAAACGGTTGGAAATAAAACAATTAAATTCCCCCTAGCGACTCTGATTAAGTTCATGTAGTTATCAATAAATAAGACTTTGATTTACAAAATGATAATATGTTGGAGAATTATTATTCGTGGAAAGTTTTTGATTATTCATGATGCCAGAGTTACAATTTTCATTGAAGTAATGGTCGTAAAAATTCTTAAAAATACCAATATTTTTTATAAATGTATAAAACTTTTTAATTTCCCGAGAAACGCTGTTACGTGTTAGTGAAATGACTTCGATATATTAGTATTGAATGATATGTTTTGATGCATTTTGACTGAGTGAAAAGGACATCGAACTAAGAAATATTTTAAATCTAATGTACAAAATTCAGTTGAAGAATCCACCTATTAATTATGTCGGAATCATTCATTCCCTCGATTGTATTCTATTTGAACGTTCCCTAAAAACCAAGAGCTCTGTGAATAAGAGTGTTGTTGCATTTAGAGGTCATTGGATCGATGACATCCACTCTTCACGTCGTGGGAGAAAGAATAGGACGAGATAAGAAGTACTTTCCGACGATCCCCACGTCATGAGATTGATAAGTGAATAAATCCCACTGACAGAGTTGAATTAGTTAGATGATAAGGTATAGCGTGCGGCATGGCACTTTTCTCGGGAACATCTGAGAAGGAATTGTATTTGTGGCGTTTTGTCTGCTGCAAGTATTCTAATTACAGAACTCATTTTACGAAGTTTTATTGGTACAATATATTTTCTTATTAGTCTAACTTTATCTTTCATGTTTTTTCCTTGATGACGTCTTCAGTGACACAAGTGTTGAGGAGCTATGAATTTCCTAAAACCACAATTAAGTGACTTGGAGAAACAAAAAATTCCTTGGCAACCAAACGTGTGCTTTTTACTCTTAAGGGATCGTTCCTAGGGTGAAGCGTGATAGCTAAAATAAAATAATATGTGACGGATCAGCTCTTCTACCGATTCTCATCGAAAATATTGAAAACGGTATAGATAATTATATTCAGGGGGAGGTATTTATTAAACCTATATTCTCGAAACAAACTGAGGACCACCCCGGCACTTAAGGGATTAAGGGAAACTCACAGAAAATACTGACTCAGGATGGCTGAATAAGGCTGAAATTACATTGTTGTGACATAAAATTATTTTATGAAATAATCTCTCAACATAGGGACTTTAAAGTATTAATCATGTTACATCGAATGAAAATGGCAGACGGGACCGGGATTCGAACCCGGGACCTTGAGCTCTACGCGCTCATGCGCCATCCCGCTCGCCTCTCGGGCCCGTCAACCATTCTCATTCAACTTGTTCACCGTAATCTAAGAGATTTCTATGTTTGTGAACCAGAAATGGAAAATAATACCCAAATCAAGTACTTCCTAAGGGAGTCGCCTCAGATGAGGAATCTAGTCTCTACGAGACCACCTCAGAGGTCTTTGGGTTTCACAAGTTGAATGAGAATGGTTGACGGGCCCGAGAGGCGAGCGGGATGGCGCATGAGCGCGTAGAGCTCAAGGTCCCGGGTTCGAATCCCGGTCCCGTCTCCCATTTTCATTCGATGTAACATGATTAATCTGTTACCTGACGGTGAGGTTCACCGTAATCTAAGAGATTTCTACTTTAAAGTATGATAAATGTACCTGTGTATATCCTTAGAGCATGTAATCTGAGAGATATAGAAAATTAAATGAAATTGATAATGTGACTGCACAAGAGGTAGTCGGTTTTTTATTCTCCTGTTAGTTGACTCAATTGGCGCTAAATGTCAGCACATCCTTGAACGTCGTCGCTTTCTATCGGTATTTATGAAATATGACATGGCTAGGAGGCGTGGTGACCAAATTATCTATCGTTTTGTGGTGTCATGTTGTCTGTTAGTGTTGCACTATAATGTTTTTTTATTACAAATCCTTTGTTGATTAAAATAACTGAGGATTAAATCAAATTACATATCATTCTAAAGAGCGACTTTCCGCCTTTCATTATATCTTGTAGCATTTAAATTTAATTGTACGTTACAAAATTTGAGTGATTCAATCAATACCGAAAATGCTATTGTTGGACTGGTTCCCAAGATCGCCATAGTGAAGAAAAATGCAAATAAAATAACGAGAACGTTCAGAAGAAAAGGAAAAAATGAACCACTTGAGGAACCATGTGGAATGACCAAGTTCAATGAAAAGAAGACTGCAGAAAGCTGGTATTGTCATCGTTGTGTAAAACGTAATAGACGTGAGACTATGTAACAAATGTTGCCGCGACGTTCACGAAGGACAAACGAAACAAGACAAATTTCGTTTTTGTCTCTCCCCAAGTTCATTTAGCACGGACTAGTAAGATTTATGTCATTTTGCTTGTACCTATAAATTAACAACGCATGAACTATTCGTTGTTATTTTTCTCTGTTCCAAAGGTGATTTGCATGTGAGAATAAATCTGATGGTCTATTTAATAATGAAAGAGAGAATGTTAAAGTTTTATATGAACATAGTATATTCTGTTATATACTACCAACAATAATGCAAAAAAATTACAAAACGTATAGCACTTTCGGAAATATATTTTATGCAAGCAATTGATGAAATCCTAGAAAAAGACCTCTGTGTAGACAAATTTGGTCTTACCTGCACATGGGATGATTGTAATGAAAATAAAAAGTGAAGAAGGATGAGGAGCAAGATGAATATTGATTGCCAATAAGAACAAATAGTTTAATGAAACATGCCATGAAAGTAATGAAGAATAATGATAAAATACTGGTTTTCCAAGAGAGCGTGATGAGATGAGATGATCTTGGAAAGTCAGCTTAGATGATGTTGAAGGTAGTTGAATCGGTGTGTTGCTTCGAAATCCAAGGTTTGAAGACATGTTAACGTGTTAACGTTCTGTAGCATAGTAGCGAAGGGCTGAACTGGAGAAAATGTCGGCTAGCATGCCGATCCACGATAGAAGTGATGTGAAGCGAGGTGTGTCCTCTTACTAGGTTGTGGAGCGAAGTAGACAGAATAAGAGGACACTTCTGTTTTTAAATCCCATGTCCTTGTACGCGCGGCAGCATGTTCGATTAGTGCAATCGATTGCGTGACGTCATGACTCGACCAGCTATCGATTGTTTATCCGTGTTGTGAGGATAGCGTGATAATAATAAAATTCCTGGACTCGTCCAAATTAAGTAGTGCAGGATCGTGATTTGAAAATATAATCAGCAAAGGAACTTGTAATTAATGGATCCGAGTATATGATGTCCAATGATTTCCTCTATTATCTCCATGGCGTGACGTTTGAATGAACCTATGGTGTTGGAGGAAATTTTCCAGAGAAAGCAATCAATTAAGATGAGTCACTCTACTCAAACAAAGAGTGTGTGTTTCAGAGATGACTCACTTGGCATGGTAGGATGACATGATAAAAATGTCTGTACAACCTCTATTAAGCGCTTGTTATGGAAATAACAAAATTTTGGGAAAAAGTACCGAGTATAAAATGAATATTCCATACGTATTGAAAACACACACAAACGGTTGCATGGGATAAGAGGGAGGAGGAGGAGAGAAGGAAGGAAATGAACGTCCATTGGACTGCATGGACAGAATCCCGATGCGTTGCCAGACCGCAATAACTGCGACGCGAGTGGTCCGTGCGTTGCTGAAGTGTTTGCCCTGTCTGATCCGCTCCCTCGGAGATTGCTGCGCTGTACATCGCATGGAAGGCTTTTTTATTTGCCTCATCCACTACGCAATGTGGCTTTGTGTGCGGCCACTCAAGGATCTAAGTATGAAGCTAATATGACCCGGGATCATCAACCACCATGAAATCGACTCATTTGAAACAAATTGATGATTGCTAGTAAAAAATCGAAAATAAAGTTAAAATTTTTCAGTCTTTGTTTTGCAACAGGGTATGAGTCAAATGTTTCAGATGAAACTTATAAACTACAGTGATAAACAGACATTTAGAAATCAAAATTGTGTTCAAATATTAGCACGAGAACAGAAGTACGGGTTATCAGTTAGGAAATGACAAGATAGAACATAAACTAAATTGTAATACGACTTACATTTTCACATACGGTTTGATATTATACCTAGTATTCTGTGTCATGTTTTCGTGGTTGTGTCCAAAATATGAATTTTATAAATTTGCGATTTTCCTACAAAATGAATGGAAAGGAACTCTTATTTTAAAATACAATTATGCTTGTCTCAGCTTGGCTCCTCAGAAGTTGTGGAAGTTGGTAGTTACGTGAGAGGAGGGGATGTTGGCAAGCGTGTGGCGGGGGAATCCCATGCTACTGCACCTCGGGGCCGTGGCGGTTGACGGAAGGGTTGCAGGGCGGCTGCGTCGCTGATTGCCTGGCGGCCACACCCCACGGGGGCTGTTGCTCTGTTATTAGTTTTCTTCCGCATGTGCTGCGGCGCACTGAGTTCCTTCCTTGGCGGACAGACAGACAAACTCTGTCGTGGAGAGATTGCCTTCACTGGAAGAATCTCCAGGATCTTCTCTGGGTTACTGCTCACGTCCATTGAATTTTAAGTAACGAGACAAATGTTTTTGGATTATAACTCCTGCAAAACTCGGGTTTTGGTGTTTCTATGGAATGAAGCGCGCAGTTCCCGACTTTGCTATTTGCTTGTTAAGATCTTCAAATCATCACAGTTCCTTCATTCTGAGAGTCTAGGTTTAAACCTGTAAGTAATCAAGGATCTAGGTGGCTAGAATCGGGTTATATCTTGAACACGTCTTCCCCAGGAAAAATTAAATTCATCACAACTTCTCATCTAAGGAGTAACTCTGAAAACCCTAGTGATGTGATATTCCTACCCATGTCTCGCCCAAAGTGGGACCTCGTAAAATTACCAGGTATATTATCCTTCTATATCATATCTCTCAATGGCGAGCAATCAAGTTCATTATTTTGTGAAGATACACTACAGGCAAGAGATATTCTACGCAAATACTTTTTCCACGACACGACTCAAATATCCTATCCGGTCAAGAAAGTTTTTCCAACAATTTCCGAGACCGCAATTATGAGAAGACAATATTACCACGATTTCAGTCTCTCTGATTGGGAGTGGTCATATTGGAAAGAACATTCCTTGTTTCTCGCATACGCTTTAATCAGTAGATGAATTCACTTCACTCACGCTGCATAGACGAATTTAATTAAGAAAGAACGCAATCAAACTAGCTCACATACTTTCTTAGCCCGATGTAATATGAGAACCGCGTCTTTCCTGGGGTCAAACCAGTCGGAGCGAGATGCTAGCCCTCTCTGCTCCTTTTTGTTCCGAGGCCAACTAATTGCGGAGCTCTACCCTCCGTGAAATTCATGGGCATCTCCAGGACCAGCTGTGAGACAGTTTGATTTCGACAATTGAATGCCAAGATGCGTTGTTTCATCTATACAAAAACTGTGTTTGTAACACTGACATTAATAAAACATCTTTTCTGATTGAGCAGAAATTTGGAGGAAAGTTTTAAAGAGTCATTGTTTTTACAAGATAGGTAATATTGTAAAAGCTCCTAAATAATTAAAGAAAACATTGTTTACTTTATCGTAGGTGTGAACAAAAGCTTGTCCTATGTACACCAGAATTGATTAGTGGAGAGTGAGAATCAAATTTACACGGATTCATCTGTATATTGCGAACAGTTTCGGGAGACTCGTGTAGACCTCGACGATTCCAAAGGAACTAAACACGACATGAAGAGAAAAGACACAAAACAAATATTTCTTTGTTAGTTTCAATCTTCTATTGCTCGCTTTAGCCGATATATGTTTTCATCTGTATGTGAGTATTTACTGAGTTAAGTCGGTGATAATTTTTTCTTATCTAAAGAAAACTACAATGTTCTCAGTCGTTTTTAAATGAGCGCATCAAGAAATACCCTTCTGTTCAGAGACAGTTTGTATTGCTTTGAAGAGGTATTGCTAGCTTTTTTCCCTTCATGAGTTCGAGTATATCCCCTGCCGTTGGAAAGGCGTTCGCTGCCTCTGCTGTTGTAGTACGCGGTCCCCAGAGAGCGCGCGCTCCACTCCTCAGATGCTGAGGTTGCACACGATGGCAGCGGCAGTCAACTGTCTCGAGCGCACGAACAGAAGACGAACAGTTCCCTGAAAGCTCGAGAACACTCCCTCCTTGGGAAAAGCACGAGAAAATAAAGACAAGGAGACGTATGCATAGGATGAATTTCATGTATAATAGAAGTTGATGAAATGGGTATTACGATTGGAAACTAATTATTTATTAGTTTACATAGTGAACTGTGATGCCCACTAAAAAAAGTCGTATATGAAGACCTGTTTAAAGAATATATACAGAAGGGAATTGATTCTTATTTCTAATACGTAGTATCAACTGTAACCTCAAATTTATGTTATCATTTAAAAAGGAGATGTATTGCGATTCTGTTTCTTTTTAGGGTGTGACTCTTGTGATTTGAAATAGATTTGTGATGATGATTAAACCTCTCTGGAAATGAATTATTAATTATCGCTCGTATGTCTAAGTAGTGTAAAAGAAACAGTTTTCTAATTGTTCTGATATTAGAAATTTATTACCGTAATAGGGGTTTAATGAAGAGGAGATTATTCTGAAAATGGATTAAGTTAATATTTTATTTTGCGTGTGTGTAATTTCAATTAACTTTGATTTATAAATTTGTTGGAATTGATGACAAATAGATTTTGAATGAAGTTTTACAAAAGGCAACTTTGAAAATTTGAAAAATGAATAAACTTTGAAAATTAACTGATTGATATATCTCGAATATATTTTAATATCACTTAATTATTTAAGTGAAAGTAATGATTTCAGTTAAGACGAGCCGTTATCTCACATCGATGGATACTATGATGAGTTCGAAAATAGATCTTAGATATATTATTAAAATGAAAAGTACTTTAGTTCCTTCACCTAAGTGATTTCCTTTATAAAATCAAAGGCTTATTATACAAAGCATTTCATTGCCAAGAATTTGGAGATATGTCAAGTTGGTCAACGGTGTAGAACACTAAGTACTTTGTCAAAATATTTGTTATTCCTAGTACTCCTGCGGTCTATGAAGTCGTCGTTATTTCATTCTAGCAAAAGTAAGAGTAGAGCTCTGCAATTTCTTGGCCTCTGCACTTAAAGGAGGAGACGTCACCAACATCTCGCTCCGGCCTGTTTCACTCCGTGAATGACCAGGTACTCATTTAGCAGCAGACTAAGTAGGCCTGGGAGGCAGTCTGGATGTTGAGGTGTGATGAAAATTACCTGGGAAAACTCGCTGGGGATAGAAACCCAGTCATTCAGCCAGCTACTCTGCGCTCTATCCACTGAACCACGCTGACTACTATTATATGACACAGCCAGTGCTATTTGATGTATTTTTTTTTTCATGTTCCATTTTTCCCAAGTGTGCCCCAGATATCCTTTTGATGGATATGTTTCATGTTGATTTTTCTACCTTTTGGAAATTCAAATCACTCTCATATACCCGAGCGCGAGTAATGTATTTTTTACCTGGTTGCTTCTCAGTCGGTCATATCACGTAAAATGAAAGGTTAATGTAGAACTCAAATTGACATCAGCACGGGATGCGTTCCCCTTGGGATCGCCCGATGAAGCGAAAGCCTAAATGGGAGATATGAGCAGTGTGACATCTGCAGACGAAGCCTGTCTGCCGCTGCCAAACTTCTTCCTGAGCGCCTGGCGTCGTTCCGCTGAGTAGTAATTACCTCGTATTCCGCAGCACGCGGGGGTCACAGCCGCCAACGAACCAGAAGACAGCTTAACCTCTCATTCACGAGGTGATATAATCGTCTCGTTAATGCAAATGAGTCGCTCTTCGATTCCGCCCTCCCTCCCTCCTGCAAGACCCGGTCAAAGCGATGTTTGAAACCGTTTGCGCTATTCATCATCTCCCTTTTCCGCTTTCTAGCAATTGCAACATTCTGTTGAACAGTTCGTCGTTTTACCGGCGGACTTTGTATTAGTGTAACAAAGAACTTAATTAGCGTTCGCCTCATCACGTACATCTGGTTAGAATGGGACTCTTATTTCGTATTACATTATCACCTTGAAAGTTTCTACGAGTAAAGCATCAACTGTGTAAAAAATGTTCTGTAAAATGTTAAATTTTATAGAATCTATGTGATGTTTTTAATAAGAAGTTTTAACATTCTGTATCACATCAGTGAGCGATTCCGTATTTTCTTTAAAAGAAAAGAGCAGTACTGAAATTTACAGTACAATTAATTCACTAATTAAAAGAGATCAATGACTGATTCTGATTTTTTCCGTGTATCACTAACGCAAACCATGAACAGTCGAAATTGTAAACGATTTGGTCAATTTATGGCGCCATGTTTATCTTCACCTCAGCTTTAGTCACTTTTAATATTTCATGCTTACGTGTTTCTAGGGCGATAATGACCTAGACGTCGGCGAACCCTAAAGCCCCAAACATGTTTCTCCCGAATCTGTGTCTACCTTCGTCCACCTGTGATTCAATGTAATCTTGGTTTAAATGGCACTCTCCTCACCACTGCCCACTAATGAATACATCACCAGTGAGATCTTCAATTCTCATTTCACATAAAGCAATAAATATGATTTTATTTATTTATTTTATGTATTTTGGCGAGGTTTAGGTCATGACGCGTGCTTTTCCACCTTACTGTTGAACATATGTAAGGGGATAGGGAAGGAGATGTGTTGGGTAGTCAGAGAATTTAAGTTGCAGAACCGACATTTGTCTGGAGTGGGTGAGGGAAAACCCCAGCTGAAGACCTCCCCTAGTTCGGCCAAGCAGGGGCTGAACTCACGCTCTACCGCTCAGCGGAATCGTGGAAGCGAAGACGCAGCCACTGTTTTTCTTCTGTTGATAATGTATGTTCCATGTATTGCATAGCCCCCAAAAGAATCTCTAACAAGATTGTTTTGGAATTTTAAATCTCAGCGACTTAGGTCCGTAAGTCTGACATTGCCCCGAAGAAGGTCACAGCATGATGGCTGAAACGTTGGTAGTTTTATCTTCTAAGACGCGGTTTGTCCCGGACAAACAAGTTCATAAATTATTATTAATTTTACATCATTCGAAAAAAACGACTTCCAATACTAGATGAGACCAGATCTTCCATATTGTTTGAATTTTATTTGGTGCATAAAATCCTCTTAGAACTATTCGCCAAAGAGTTTACTTCTTTTAAAAAATTATCATACATTCCTAAATTTCGTTAGGGTAAGACGTTAACACGTCACTCATGAGAATGAAACAGTTGTGCCCATTATTGTGTTTGTTAAACTCATATATAATTTAATGAAAATTTGCAGTCAAGGAACGAAGCTATTTTTAATGAAGCATGCTCACTGTATAATAGCCTTTTAATGAATTCGATAAAGTTTAAGAATAGTTTAAAGTCTCGTATTTTCTACCTATCCTGCGTAAGTACCAGTAATATTGATGTTGTTTGTTGATAACACTTATTAGACTGCCTATAATGCAAGCGCATTCTTCCATTTTCTGCGTTCCCCACGACACAACTTTCCACTTGTGTCATATGAAAGAGATATAAAGGGTGTGCCAAGAAAGGACTTCAGGCAACCGGTGACAAATGAAATAGTCTGTACTGTATCGTCCAGGGCTAGGTTCTCTTAACTGAGTGGAATAAAATATTATTTGGCTATAGCAAAATCGGTGACTCAGTGAAAGTAGTTTCGATGGTTCGGGAAAAATTCCTATTGAAAGAATTAGTGATTATTATTGCACCTACATACAGTTTTCCGATGGTCGAGATTGTCACTCAGAGAAAAATTTATTGTTTCAATTCAATGTTTTCGCAATCTCGAGGGATATGAAAAGTTCCTGAACACGAAGCATATGGTGATATCATCCGCAATGAGGAGACTGATGTGACGTTTTACGGTCACTGCGACGCGGAGACAAGGCAGGGGTGTCGGCGGTGTAGGCGTGCGGCGTGCGGTTGGTGGTTGGGACGGGCAGCGACGGAGCGGCGTCGCCCTAATCCAGGCTCAAACCACCGCCGCCGGGGACAAAGGAACATCGCCAAGGCGACCCACTCTTCTTTGGGTGGCGGCAGTGCTGCGCTCTAGCGACGTGGCGTGTGGCTGACACCTGCGACTACAAAGTAGCGCTTTGACAAATCCACAAAGTCCGACTGGAGTAGTAGTTCTCTTCGTGAGAAGGGGGAAAGGGGGAGGAATCTTCAGAAGACGTAGACGACGTAGAGGAGGAAAATGAGAGGACAAGGACTGGAAAAGCAGAACGGAGTGCCAGGAAATTATCCCAATTTCCTACCGGCCTTCTCCACAAGAAACACTCTCCAAGTCTCTTAGCGCCGTAGCCCCCCCTCCTTCACATCCCAGGCCACGCCACGTGCACCACGTCCTCGTCGAGGTCTTTGAGGACGCAGATGGGAATGCTCGAGAGAGCGTATTACGCGTTAAGTTTCCTCTGCTGTGAGGATAATTATACTGGACACCGGAAGTCTCTGAGGATAATTACTTCATTCGGGATTTTAAGTGGAACTCAAATGGAGAGAGCGAGAATATGTAAGAATGGGAGACTCGTACCGCTTTCATAAACTTTCTAACACTAGTGAACCCTTACAACACTACGTCAGTTACCGATAACGGTGTGATTATTCTTCAGAGGATTCTTCAATAATCTTCGTACTTAGATTAGAAAAGTTTTTATTAAACTGCGGTTTAATGGACTGTAAATGTTAGCCTCATCTCCTTCTTTCAATGTGAATGTTCTCCGGAAATTTCTTCATTGTATTCCTCCGTCACCCTGCTTCTCATTCCTCAACCCTTCTCTCCGCCCGCACACAGATATGCCGCCACGAAAATTTCTGGACAATTCCATACACACAATTCCAGGCGACCGACGCGTGCCTGGCGTGAGAGTGCGCGCGGCGGCCATGTTGGAATGACGTGGCATTGGCCTGGGGCAGCAGTCGGACTGCTCGGCATTCCCCGCAGGCGACATAACGGCGCGGAAAAATAGAGCGCTGCTCGGCGTGTGCATTCGCGGCCGAAGAATGGCCTTCAGGCGGACGTCGAGACGCGCAGGCATGCGGGTTGCGTCTGGGCAGGCGGCCTCCACAAAAGAACGTCGTTTGCATTCTGGAACGCACGCGCGAATCGGAAGCGTGAAAGTGAAGATTAAAGGTTCGAATCGTTGGGGGAGGAGGAAACCAAAGTCACGTGGGGTGATGTGCAAAGGTATATTAAGTGTGGTACGGTGTTCACCGAGAAAAAATTCTATAATGTCGGGTTTTAAACCTTTGACGTACATTTCAACTTCATAATTAAAAACTTTTTTCGAGAAAAATCTTTGTGTTGTATATCACTCGAATATTATTTAATAATATAACTCACAACTTCCGAGTACCTGCTTGTGGAGGAGTGTTTGCAACGTCTACAGCCAGGTGGTAAATGCGACGGGCCGGGATGATTTAATAATATTTAGTTAATTGTGCGCCTCGTGTATGACAAGCGATCAAGAAAATTTATCTCGACTGATGAGTTATTAGACTTATTAGTTAAAGTTGCTTGCTGGTACGCGGTAACAATAAATTCGTATCCTGATAAACGTAAAAATCGCACTGTTTGAGAAGTATTTTTATCCAATTTTTGCGAACTAAATTGATCACATAGTGTTTAAAATCTTTGTGCATAATGGTAGCTCATTGGGTGTTGGTAGAGAAGGTGGACGAATAATGGTAACTTCTTTTTTAAGGTATAAAGAAATAAATTTAATGGATTTTTGTTTGGGAAACTTACAATAAACCCAAAAGCTTATTTATAGTTTACTTATTTTATTTCTTAATTAAGAATAGTTATGATTTATGTCATATTTTTAGACACAACCAATATACATTGTAGAACTAAATGTAACCGTGATTTAAGATAAAAATAATGCTTTATGATCTCATGATAAATGTGAATGAAATAGGAAGGAAACGTGGGGAAAACAGTAGAAATCACGAACACATTTTTCACCAAAATTAAACGTGAACTCGAATCAGTAATTTTAGAAATGTATAATTCAAAAAGTACATGTAGTTAACAAATTACTGATTAATTAATAGCACGATAAAATGTCCGAAAAAATATTCACGATGTAAATGATACTTGAGTTTCTGCACCAACGCGCATATCCAAATAAAATAAATGTTAATATAATTATCGAGTTCGTTTCATGTGATAAATTACATTCGATGAAATTTGATTAATTATTGTGTTATTCACAGATAATTTAATAAGCACAATTCAATGTTTCAAGGTTAATTTACCTCACGTACGAGGAGAAATTCTATGTGAGTAAATTATATGAATGTGATGCTGGTGTGAAGTGCGAAATTGCTGCTTTCGTTGGAACCACATTACTGGAGAGACGGTAGGAATTCAGGGGAAGGATGTTGGCAACTGGTGAATCGCAAGTAAAGAGGCCACATCCTCCTGTGACCCTTCGCAGCGGAAGGGCAAAGGACTCGCCCTAGCACGCTCTTCATTAGAGAGCGTTTGTTTGTGTGCTAGCTGCCCATCGCTGCCCATCGCCCTCCGACGGAGTCTGAGGTTTCTGCGTGCAGACACGCAAATGGCCAGCATTGCAGAGACGCTTCAACGGACTTCACGACGGGCAAAGCGTCGTGACTTTTCTGGGAATTAAAGTTAAACCAACGCAATTTCAATTACGTTGGATTCTGCTCAAACTAGTCAATATTTGAATAAATTTCACTCGTACCCATATAAA
The DNA here is from genome assembly GCA_002313205.1 of Laupala kohalensis. Classification (NCBI taxonomy): domain Eukaryota; kingdom Metazoa; phylum Arthropoda; class Insecta; order Orthoptera; family Trigonidiidae; genus Laupala; species Laupala kohalensis. The sequence continues at coordinate 499,757 of NNCF01125898.1, read as the reverse complement.
TACGAGTTTGTGACAATGTCATTATAATCCATTGCGGGGTTAAAAGTCAATAGCAGATCAGAACGTGACTTAAGTCAATTAATACAAACAAATACAAATGTTTGTCATGTCGCTTTATCACTTTTCTCAAATTACTTTTCGTCAAGACTAATTAAAATTCACACATTATAATAGTGCCACTTTATGATAAAAATACAATATAATGAAGATTTTCTTGAAGAGAATAAACTTTCGTTCTTCATTTTCTAAAACCTAAAATTCGATTTTGTTCCAAAAATTATCGAATTAACAAATAATTTTACTTTCCTTACGAACTCATTTGTTTCAATTTTTTATACACGATAAAATGTGTTTCGTATAAAACACGTTTTATATTGGCTCCAAGTATAGCAAAAGAGATAATTCAAGAACTTGGGATTCAGATCTCTGCGGACCGTATTGGAATGAAGAACGAATTACCAGAATAGTTTAAGTTGTCAGAATAATATATACAAGATTTTTGTTTACTTCACTACAATCAAAAAATTTAATTTTTGCGTCTATCCATTTTGTAAAAAGCTTTACATTACTAAAACCTTTTACAATATTTTACGAATAATATTTCTGTTGGATTACTACAAATATATGTGTCACATTAATGGCACGAACGTAAAATATTAGGAAAATTTTATAACTAAAATACCTTTAAAAATAATCCAAAATAAAAAAATTCTAGTAGCAAACGTTTTTGTTCCGATATGTCACGTACAACGTCTTCATATGCCACTGATTTGCCTTTTGAATGGCATCGCACTTGTCCAGAAAGCAAACGCTGTCTGTCATTTTTCTTCTCGACTTACATGTTCAACTGTCTCTGACCTTCATAATGAACTACAGTCAGTGGTTTGTTGTCAGACGAGAAATATAACCAGCTTATTGTATTAGCGTTTTATACTGTGGATGGACTGGTATCCCGTTTTCATTTTACGAAAAAATGTTTGCAACAGTCCCAGAAGACTTGTTTCCAAATATGAAGCAACTTCACTACTTAGTCTGCTCTTCTTTACAGAAATATAAAAGAAGGTGTCGTGGCTCCTTTCTGAACTGTAAATAATGCACAGCCTCCGTCCCATCTTGAGAAACGGTTTATTAAAGATGAAAGACGAGGAGAGCAAGAAAAGTGGAAAGAATGGAGGAATGCGCCGTTTACTCATCTGCTGTAAAGAATACTTTATTCAATGATGAAGGGCGTAAAATAAAATATTGATCACTACTCTCGAAACTGGTTGCCATATCGTTCTAGACGTTTAGCAATTTAAATAAAAACTGTAGTAATAACAAATAAAATACAAGTGTAATAATGGGTGTCATGAAATGGAAGAAAAAGCCTGAAAGAAAACGTTCGATGCGTTATAATTTTTTAGATGTACATAAAGTGTTTATTATTTATAAGTATTATTATATACTAAAATATAATAATAAACATAAAATGTTCTCAAAATGTTTAATTTATTAACTTCATTTCTTTTAAATATAGAAAATCTATTGAGTTGGAATGTAGGTTGATCAATAAACGGCGGAAATAGATTTAGTATTTGAGTTGAAATAAAACTTCATTGGCAACATATAGAACATTTTCTCATATTTCCGTAACTTTTCGCTTAGTCTAAATGGTGACGCTCGTGACTTGGGATTCGAAAGCACCGACATTGAGAAGGTTTTCATAATCGTGACTTGATTTTAATTCGTCGGGGTGTCTTCTTCAAAGGATTATTGGAGTCCCACATTGGTAGGTTTTAGTTGCTCTTCTTGTTTTGGTGCACAATCCGCAGTGTACTGCACGTTCACTGTAGAGTCATATTAACGTCTCCAACACCCATCTGTAGAAGACGTAAATCCTCGAGGAGGAGACTTAACTTAAAACCATTTGCCTCTTCATGCAAATGCATCTCGTCGTTTCGCATTCCCTCACCAGAGGTCGTGAGAAGCACGTGTCACCTCCATTCTTTGTGCGACGTGCGAGTGTTACGCCATCTCGCGGGCGCCATAAAGCACTCAACGTCGTTGCTTGCCCTTTCACCGCGCAAAGCCCTTCAAGCCCTTCAAGTGTTGTATTCCCTTTCGGACCGCGAGATGTCTGGCGTCTTCCACAAACACATTTCTCAGATTTTATTCACTCTTCTTCTGGGCGGGATATCCTCACTCACTCGAGACGAAGATACGCTTTGCCAGAGACAAATATCTCGGGTATTTTGCTTATGTTCTATCGAATGAGTGAATAAATAAAGTTATATTCCCGCATTTATTGTATTTGAAAATATTTCTATGTTCCAGTAATATGGATATTGTCTTCAGTACTCCGTTTCTTGATAGGAGTTTTGCATGCAAGAAAATGTATTTTCAGAGCTCGCTGTGGATGAACCGTGCGTTATTGAATTTTTTATATGACCATAATAGTTAACGTTTACATTGATCCATGCTTGAAGAAAGAAGTTCAAATAAGTCGCGAAAATAATCAGAATAACAATTACAATACTGATTACTGTGTTAGTGAGTAATTATCACGGAAGGAAACAACTTAAAGAAGTTGCATTAATAACACAAGCTGCATTTATTTATTTCATTAGTCACGTGGGGAAGGTTTATATTAAATAGAACCCTGTCTACTGGTGGGATAGTCCTCAGAATACGGAAGAGAGAGACCGGCAGATTGAATTCACTCTCTTTAAAAAATCGATAACACATTTTCTACACACGATACCTTTATTAACTTGTTTTATTCCATGTTACCTTTATACTGTAAAATAAATAGTTAAGAACGAACGACCTTTTTTGGGGACGAATAATATTTTTATTTTTTTGTTCAGAACTCAACGTTTTGACGTGGATTAACGTCGAAAAAATTAAAAAATTAAAAAATATTCGTTCAAATAAATGTTTAAGTTTTCACTATTTATTTAATAAGATTACATAATGAACGTTAATAGTAGTAGAATTTATATTATAGAAGTGCACATTATACGAATGGAATGTATTCTTTTGTAACGTAGTGACATTCTTTCGTAAGATCTGAGCATCTTCCACTCACATTTATTATTATACTTCTCATGAATAATAACGAAGAAAGATATTAAGAAACTTACATTCAGAATAATTCACATGAATTTTCACATGGTGAAGCAAATTTCATAAATATTTACATTGTCAGCATATATTTGTAAACGTTTCGATATTTGAATAATCTGTACGCAGATTTTGACCATAATTACAATCACTTTTCCAAAAAAAAAAATTAATCTTTAGAAGTTGGAAGTGGATACCGGAACTAATTGGAGTCAGAACGAGCTTTCCGGAAACAGAGCTATACTCTAAATGTAGAAAACTTTAATTGGAAAGTATGGTTCTGCCCTATTGATATGTCAGTTAGTTATCGTAGGAATATTATCATTCACTGATATACACACAAGCGACCCAAGACGTAATCGTCAATTTTTGAGAATAGGTTTCTGAATTCGTGAAGATCTCGAAACATTTTTTGGACTTTTACTCATTTTTCCTCGTACAATACACGTATAATTGGAAAATACTAATAGGCATTAACATCGATACAAAATATCTAAAATATAGGATAATATTATCTATGTAATGCAGAACATGTTAATCCATATGCCACTGAGATTTAAAAGCGTGTGCATTACACGCAGATTTAAAAATAGGTTGTGTAGATACGTTTTAAATGACGGAGATTGGTATTTTAATTGAAACACACCTCTTCAGGGAGGAGTTAACCGCTGCTGTTAGCTACAGGCTCATATTCTATCAACATTTGTCGATTATTCCATGTAGTAGCAAGCGCTCTTCATTTTGCTTTTGGGTCATATCCATCAACCGCCTATCCTTCCTTCCTCTCCATCACACAACTTTGCGAAGAATTTTAACGAGTTTGGACAGCGTCTCATAACACTTGGCTTCAGCGGCGTTTAACACCCACCGCCGCAGCTGGGGAAATATCGCTCGCTCGCTCGCTCGACCCCCACAAAATCCTTCCACCCCCCACACCAGTGGCGGAAGGGAAGCTGAGCAGAGATGTTGTGTACACAGCTCGTAGGAGCAGCAGCCAGTGTTTGGACGTCGTCTGCCCGTCAGAAACCTCCCCCCATTCCTCCACTCTCACCCCTCTTTCGCCTTCGTCAGTTCGGTCTCATCTCGAGGGATTAACGCTCGCTGACGTGCTCCTGCTTACGTTCCTTCTCATCTCTCCCTCCCCCTCTCCCGCACCCCTAACCACCTTCAGACCTATCAGATGCGAGGCTCGACTCTGACACGGCTCTCCGCTTTGCTTTCTCCCTCTCCCCCTCTCTCTCACGGATTTCTTCTCAATGTCATTTGTTTTGCAAGGGGCTCATCCTTCCAATCTCTTCATCTTTCTTCCTTTATCATGTTTACTCATTCTCTCCTCCCTTATTTAAACTATGATTACATAAAAAACATGTTGATTCTCATATTACTATTGGTCATATATGGACTGCGTATGTTCCAACCATCTGGCACTACATTCACGAGGGTACTTGTATATTAATAATAAATATTAAATAAATAATTAAAGACTCACGACCTTTAACGGACGAACAGTATATATTTTGTTATTCAAAACGTTTCGGCTTCGGGTATGGGAATTAAAATAAAAATATTACTCCAAGAGACTCGAAAGCTCGACATTTAATTTTTTAATTTTTTCATGAACAATATTTCATGATGACGTGCTTAATTTATTTGTGTAACAAAAGTAGCTAAAAAATTAGATTATTGTGAGATAAAAAATATTAAAAACTTATATTTTGAAAATTTCGCACTTCACGTATTTTTGTGGCATTTTGCTTTTGAGGTGGGTTTTTTTTTCGTTCCTTTCTAGTTCTCGTGATGTCGATTGTACGTTTAATGCCGTGAGGCCTCTGACGTCAATCTGCGAGGCTCAGAGCCTGCCTTGAATGCTGCTCCGACGCAATCCGCCCACTGCTATCGCAGCTCCAGCAATTTCCGCCGCCTCCGCTGTTCCTACACTTGGGGTTCCGACCGCTTGCTGCTAATATCGAAGTGGAGGTGTTACATATGCGACAGGTTAGTTGCTTTGAAAGAAGATTTCATCGGCTTCACCCGCGCTTTCACAAGCAATCGTATTAAAATAATCGTATCTGCTTCTGATTGAAAGCGCACAGATGCGATCAGCGATAAGGATTTAAAACGGAGTGGAGCGAGAGGAAAAGATACGAGAGTATGATATATGGTTTGATGCGGACTGAGAGCACAGAAGAGGAAATAAAAACGTTTATTGATGCACGTTATGTTATTTATTGGGGATTGAGTCTTCAAAAAAATTGATTTATATTACTTTTCATAAATAGCTTGTTCTAGAACACTAAAACATACGGAAATAATTTTGTTGGATGGATTATAGCATTATGTCATCTGAGAGTATAATAGGGATAGATAGAGATGTGTACGTTGTGACTGATACAGAGAAAATGAAGAATGAAAAAAGGTTGAAGAAGGAAACATAAAAGGAAACAGTTATATTGTGGATGAAACATGATGATGAAGAATGAATATTATTTAAAGGAAAAATTAGTTGTGTTGGTTGCTGAGTTCGAAAGAGGAATTGAAAAAGAATGTGAATCAGAAAATGTGAAGAAGAAGAAGAAAGGGTAAGATGGAGATAATTGACTTAATTCTTCGTACAAAAATATTTCCCGAAATATATTCGAGGACAGAGACATATATGAGATGAAACAAGACACTTTAAGTCGTGCCGGGAATCTCTGGAGCAGAGACGTCTCCGTGATTTAAGCAGAGACATTTACTACAGGCGTAATAACTAAGGATAATGATCAACACGTTGATCCTGGCGGAGGGGGAAGAAAAAAAAGTTGAAACGCGCGACGCGTCCAAGGAACGAGAGGTTTTCATCGAGACGATGCTGCTGAGGGGAAGTGAGGACGGAGTGAGGACATGGCCTCCCTCATCTGGCTTATCTGTAGCTGTTCATTTACCATGGGAGGAAAACGTGAGATGCAGCTAAAAAAAGAAAACCCGGAACTTTCCAGGAGCACCGTTAATATCCGTCGTGGCCCGTTTCATCGCAGGGGAAGACCCTGGGGGTGACGCCAGGGTTTGCAGACAAGATAGACGAGTTCCCAAGTTGGTAACAATGACGAAGCTCAGCGATCTTCATTCCTCGCTATATTTAGTCTCACCTTTCATCGTTTCTTTTTCATTAGGTATAACGAAAATGTGATCATTATCTTATTAATAGATAATAAATTACGGTCTCACAGCACGATCAACAATCAAAGTTCGTGTAAAATTTTGAACACACTCTCTCTGAATCAATATTAAGATTCCCTTTTTTCACTTCTTTGAAAAACTTGTCAGTACTAAATTTTACAACATTGTGTTACAANTTAAGATTCCCTTTTTTCACTTCTTTGAAAAACTTGTCAGTACTAAATTTTACAACATTGTGTTACAATATTGAATAGTTTTTTTTTCTTAATCTTTTATCGATATTCAAGAACATAAGCAAATATAATATTCCACTAAGTAATGAATGATTTACCACCTTGCTTTCCACATCGCCGTCAATAATACATTAAATGATTTAATTTGGGAAGTTGAAAATTTCATATTTGCTTGTCGTATCTCGACACCTGACTTCTCTGGTAACAGCAGTATTGCATGAAGTAGATATTAACGTACTTTTTAATTATTAAAAATAAATATTGTGTATTAAAAATCTTGTTTTCGATTTTAATGTCACAATATAAACATAATTTTAAACTACGGGTGACTTCTTAAGTGAACATTTCAATGATTTGTATTTTACAAATTGTAAAGGTAGCCTAAATATATACATATATTCCACCTACTTGTATATTACTATACGAATATATACAATGTTTTAATTATATAACGTCCCGTACAAATTGGACTCTCAAAAATTCTACTTGAGAAAGTAATTAAAGTAACTCACCCGACATGTTATCTCATTTTTTTTTCTTTTTGGAATACGAATATAAAATATTCTGGTGGCAGAGTAATCACAATGGGATAAAAAAGAGTAATTCAATTTATACACTCATTACGAATATTTATACTGCAAAACACACGTTTAGCAACAGATAGGAAACACATGTACCTTGGAGTATACATTTAATAAATAATAAAATATATTGAAAAGAGGAATTTTGTTAAATGTCTAATTAAATAGTGAATAGAAGTAAGGAGACTGAAAATGAAATTTAATTGGTAAACGTTGCGTAGGCTAATACAGATAGAGTCAGCAAATAGTGTGACTTTGCGTGTCCAGGGTTTCCCCCATTTTTCCATCAACTTGGAGCAAATGCAATTAAATTCATGTGGATTTCTAAATATATTTCAATAAATTTTTGTGGAAATACTTTTTCAGGCTTTTTAATACAACTTTATTTAACTGATAAATCTTTTTTGAAAAAGAGTGTTTTCATATGCACGTTTTTATAAAATATCAATTTGACGGGAAAATGGCGTTTGTCGGTGATCAGCCATTCTTACTAGTCTCCTTCTGGGCTAATATGTAAGTGAAGGAACTATATTGTCGCAAGGAAGAAAGAGAATGGCGCGGTTGTGACCAGTCGACGTCTCTTCGTCTGGCGGGAAACAAAAACTCGTCGGTGTTGCTTGGTGAGATTGGAAGCTGTGTGTGTGTGTGACATGTGCGGAGGCTGCAGCGGCTGCTAATTGGCTGCTGGCGTTGAACGACGACTCTCGAGATGAGCGGTCGTTAGAAGGGAGGAGCGAGTGGGGTGAAACGCTCCCGGTTTTTGTCACAAGGTTCCACCCTCTGCTTCACCTCACTTCCAGTCGCGATCGGAAGCAACTGAACCGCGAAGGAAGTGCGCTATTTAATTGAAGGGAAACTGCATTGAAATTGTTATGAGCTACGAAACTGTTTGTGTGACTTCGCTCGTGACGAACGGCAACGGAAGTGATGCACCACGTGTAGGGAAATAAAAGTCCAAGGCCTCCTGACATTAAATTGATACAAATTTCCAGAATGGGGAAAGTGACAGACAGTGATAGAATTCTAATGAGACTGAAGAGCTAGTACTAAAAGAACAAATTGCAACCGATTATTAACTAGTTCATGAAGAACCCATATAATCATTTATAAAATTGGAAAAAGTATTCATGAATTTATAGTAAATACGAATTTTATTGGAATACGATAGATTTGTGTAAACACACAGTTTGGACATCGGGTGACGTCTTGAGAGCATTCACTTCGAAAATGCGTGTTCTGTGAACAATCACTCACACATTATTATATTGAACCATGTCTTTATCACCGTGCTTTTAGTTCGGGTAGGATTGAGAAAAAAGAGCAATAAAAACACACTAACATGAATATTAGAGAAACATTACTTCTGTCACCGTTGGTTTTAAATTCATGGGTTCCTTTTCGTCAATCGTTTATTTATCATCGACTAGCATGCTTGCTCGTCCTCTCCGGGTTCAATTCCCGGCTAGACCAGAAAAAAATTGAAGCTTTTCACTTCAATGTCCCAGTTCATATATAGCTGTGACGATTGGAAGCAAACCCTGCTCCTTCTCTCCACCTCCTACTATTCCTAATATCAATTACATTTACAATTACTAACTACTCCTACTAACACCTCCACGTGGGTCAAGTTGTTGGGAAACCCAGCTAACCGGCCCACCGAAACTAATAATAGCCCCAGCCACCCACCTCCTACCTCTTATCACCCGATGTAGATTAGCTTCAATACCACGCTACATTTCCCATTTACAAGAACTACAATTAAAATGAATAAAAGTATCGTTGACTCGAGCGTTTATCATAATTTCTTCACATGAGGTTTATGAATACAAAAATTTGTGTAAATCTCGCTATTCACAATTTTTGGATTTTTTAAATATTTCCTTATCAAACAACACGGCTGGGCAGAGAATAACGGGATACGTCTCGTATAAAAACTAACCCTTATCTATTTCATTGATTCATAAGATATCTTTTATTGTTGGTTACAATACCATAAGTGAGGAGACAAATAGTACATATCTAGATAATCTGCTTTGCCAGAAAATATATCTTCCGAACTATTTTTTACTCATAAAACCTCATGATTTGGAAGTAATACTTCCCACTTAATTCAGTTTCGAACTAACTTACCTATTATTGTCGTTTGTTGTAGTTTCTTTTTTTTGTATGTATGAATTATGGTGTGATTGAAATTTTATTGATTTCCTATTGAGAAGTAATATTTAACTACATGTATTAAAGTGTAGGTATTATCACTCACCTATGAATTTTTCAATGTAATCATCCCGAACGCTAATGTGTAGCTATATTGTGTGTCTATCAATCGTTAGAGTCGTGTTTTCAGAGTCGCCGAGGGAAATGACTGCCAAGGTCTACTGGCTTAGCGTGTGTGAATGGATCTAGTTGATTGTGTTTGTCACCGTGATGAATCTAAAATTCGTGTTTGACCATTCTCACGTCGCATATTTCCTCTAAAGATTCATGGAATGTATTTTGCATTTCTGCTTCAACAATGATAACAATTGGTTTACTCTTGTCTACAGAATTATAGACCTGGTTACCAGAAGAACTGTACTTTTAAAATACGATGTTATTTATCTTATTTTTCTCGGCGCGGTAATTCGCAATTTTTTAACTGTTTGTTGGAAGTAAATTACATATCTCATTAATATTCATTTTTCAGTAATGCAAGAAATTCTTTATGTCAACAATGACATGTCCTTCTTCTTGTTTATTTCTGAGTAGCATATTTGTCCATTCATTTATTCTAAATAATTTGTGAACTTTGCCTTAATTATTTAAGTAATCAATGGCACTGTTTATCCAATTAGTAATTAAATAAATATTTTTACGAAAAAAACAGGGAAAGTCTGCAATATGCCAATGTAAACCATGAACGTGGATGACGTGTAGCTAATTTACTCGTTGGAAACTATTAAGGTGCTATAAAATCATTTCCAATCAAAATAAAAGTATTATTGTTATGAAAAATTAAAATTATATTTTCATTTCATAGTTTTTGGGATTATTTTTTAATCTTGAATACTGGTCAGTAAAAACCTCAAAATTACCCATCTTATTAATAACCCGTTCTCAAGAATTTCTAGCGATGACATAATCTTAAGTGGTTACGATGCCTTAATAAGACATTCGAAGACAATCTGTTCACGTTATCATAGTTTATAATTTAAATAAAATGTTTCTTTGTGTTCTTTTTGTACACTAAAAGTATCCATTCGTCAGTATAATGTGTCTCCTTGACGCCTTCCCCGTGCTATCCCCACATGACAACTACTTCCTCCCAGCAGAGGCGCGCAGTGGCAGACTCATTAACGCTCCCGATCGACGTGGTGCTCGTCTCGTCTGTTTCCCGTAAAAAAGATGCCACTGCAAGGCGCTCGGCACGGTCATCACTTAGCACTGATCACTTCAGTTTTATTTTTACCAGCTGCAGTCGACAACGATGTGTTTGTAAGGATTAGTTACACATGCTTCACTCACGCCAAAGGCATGTGGACTGCTTCTGAAATGGTGCCTCTATTTCGGTTTCTTTGAGTTATTAGAGTGCATTCTACCTTTTATGTTACACGTAACATTTTCGAAATACGTGACATGTTTAAAAATTGGTTCCTTAAACTTCAGTGTGTAACAAAATGGTTAATTGGTGTCTTGATGATGAAATAGTATATCACAATGTGAATCTATAGGAACGTACTTAGATGGGAAACTTGGGGGACCCACATTCAATGGTGGACCTAGACCGTAATAAAGACCGACATTTTTATTTAAAAATTATGTGTTTACAACACAAATTGTATAAATATTATCTTAAGTGAAATGCATTAAATAAATATTTAACAATTAACAATCTGGTATTATTAATAACAATTATTTATTTAAGTTATTAACATGGTATTATTAGTTTTATTAATATGGTATTATTAGTTTTATTAATATGGTATTATTTATAACAATTATAACTAATAACAATTAATAACTTGGTAACACTTTTACAAAGTATGCCATTTATCAAAGTCAGTTTTACCTAGTATGAGTTCAGGTCCAATAGATCCGCCATGTATCATCATCTCTATAAAATATTGTTAATTTACCATTTGTTAGCAAATGAACTCCGTGGAATACACAATTTAACAAATTTAAATTGTGATAAAGACAAATATATTTTAATGTTAGCTAAATGGTTCTTTTTGTGAGGAGTGTGGGTCCTCGTAAATATTTAATCGTTCTATGACTCTGGTAAGATAAGTTGAAAGTATCTACCTCAAATGTATTAAAGAAAAATAATTCTTCTTTTTATCAACGGTCCTTTGGAAGGGAATCTTACCCGTAATTGTATACTCGTACGTTTCAGTATATCCTTTTCTATTGAATTTCATTTATTAAATTGTGGTATTAAATTGTGCTTTAAACATTGTTTTGGGTATGAAAGAATTATAGTCTTGTCATGAGTCATGACAAATGTAACAGTGATGTTAAATATTTTGCATATTTAAGTGAGTTGGGTACGAACATCCTAGAAAGTAAACTTGCATATCGCATCGGCATCTCTGAGCATCACGCAACAGGTAGACTATGATCTACGTAAGAAAAAACATCAGTCCGTCACATGTTAATGAAGAGAGCAAAAGTGTAACCATCTTATTACCTTCTCTACTCGTTGAAATTAGTATGAAAACCTCCATGGTTAATAATAAATAAACACACGTTTTCTGCCTGTGAGTGTTTAAAAACTGATGTTTTTAATTATTTTATTAATTTATAAAATTAAGAATGTATGTTTTTAAATTTATATTTGCGAAAGACTTTTGGTTTCTCCAGAGAAGTTGTAAACTACTAGATTTTAATTAGCTTCAGTGTTCAACAGCACATGGTTTACGTGTTAAAGTGTCAATCTCAGATATTCATGACGTGGGTACATTTAAAAAAAACGACGCTTTTCTAACGAGGAGACATTCTTTATGTAAGGAACACGACCGAGGCTGACAGTAGCGCTGTGTGTGACAAATGTTGGTATTAACAAGTAACGTATCGCATGTGTTGGCTTTCTTGAGAGTCACGTATCTCCTTCGTCAACAGCGGCTGGATACGAAGATAATTTTTCTTTTATTCAAAAAAATTGCTCGGTTCAGAAGTCTTATTCTTAACTTATTATCTTTTAAAAAAATTAAAAAAACAAATTACAAAAAAAGCAATTTAACGTTGGATAATTGATTTACTTACAATTAAACATGATGCAATACAAAACTAATTCACAAATCAGCACAATATTTAAATCTTTAAAAAACGTAAATATAAACAAAATACAACTATATGACAACGACAGATAGATGACAGAAGTGACGTAAAAAACTAAATCAAGACTTGAGTGTATCTAATTAAATGCTTTTTCTTCTGCATAAGAACTCGTAATTACGGAATTTGGTAGTAATCACTGTGAGATTTCAGGATCCGTCCACATTTGTCTCGATGAGGTTTGAATTTTGATTGAAATGTTTTCATGAATGTGCAGCTTTTGCTTTTCGATTGGTCGACTGTCCTTTTACGACATTTGCATTGAAATGTGTGTTCGAGTGTGTAGATGGATGCTTCACATAGATCTATGAACTTCAATTTCTTGAAACCACTGCCAAGTAGAGCTCATGAGTACAGTTTTGTACTGATTCTTCATTCTTTCCTATTATATCTTAACACTTCCCTGCATTTATATATATGAAACGGTCGTGTTTGTTAAGACCGAATTACTGAAGTGCCACGCTTTCTTTATACGAAACAGTCTCGTTCACGAACTCTATACACGCAATAGTAGTAATATTCATCGCCCTAGAGTGTCAACCACTCTTTGCCAAAAGGGACCATACCATTCGGGAATCGTTCTATATAATTCCCTGCCCAAGAATATAAAAGATATTAT
>NNCF01125898.1:461548-477008 GCA_002313205.1 Laupala kohalensis | reverse complement strand
AATACTCAGGTACGTAATTTTGTCGGTTTGCTCACTCTGTATTTGTTTTCTTTTATTCATTTTTCATTGTTCTTTCCTTTTTTTATTTCAACAACAACCAAAATTACACTTCTTTCGATACTGTTTCACTCAATTATTGTATACTTTCTTATTATGTTTCTATTTTTGTTTTTATTTTATTTTTATTATTGTCATTTTATGTACATTTATATTTTTCAGTTTATATTACTGACGATGGCTGCTGTGCAGCCGAAAAAGCTTTATACCAATAAAACAATGAGCAACGTAAAAACGCCTTTCAATTTATCATGCTTTGATAATGTTGCTAAAACTCCACAATTACCAAGCCAAAGATAATATTATTAGCTTCTGGTGGAAATGCACCAGTATGAAAGGGTGCTATGAGATGAATGTTGGGAAGTTTGTGGAATGAATATCTATGAAGCGAGGTATTACAATCTCTGATGAAGATATAAATTATATCGAAACGTTGGCGAGTAAATATTGAGTGTTATTGTATATAACCTATAAGCAAAAACAATCAAATTCCATTAATAATAATAATAATATTTCAAAATGCATCATACTTTCAATAGAAGATAAAGACATTTATAAATTTGAAACTATAGAATTTGTACCAATTGTTGTTGCAGCAAATGGCATCATAAATAAGAACTTGAAAAACAATTTGGAAAAACTAAATTTGCATCCCAAAAATCGTATTCCCAAGATCCAAAAATCTGTTATCTTAGAAACTTCCCGAATTGTTCGCACCGAGCTTGACTTACCAAACCAGGAATGGGGCATGCTAGATAGCTCCTCAAACCTTTATTAAAAACCGGGTGAATAATCTCCGAGAAGAAATTGTATAATAATAATAATAATAATAAAGTGTCTTTATTTTGGCGAGACACAGGCTCTTTCTTCTAACCATTTAAAACATTTTAAAATACAAGATGAGAATAACAAGGATTGTATTTATTTTTAACATTGCACAGTTGTATAGTTGATGCACTAATGTTCTGGTTTCGTTAAGCAAAAGCTGAGCCGCACCGAAGACCCACTTCGTCTCTCGAATGTGAGCGAAACTCGTGTAGGTGCGGTGCAATGCGCGATGTATTCGCGAGGGGATTCACTCCTCACATTTTGACTCCTCCTCACGTGCTGGCGTTTTAAAATTGATATTCCCTGCGGCTCATCTTTCATACTCAACACGTAGCTTCCTCAACACCTACGCCAAGCCGAGGAGATGTATTTGACGCCTTTTCAATATTTTCCACTCATATACATTGCAGCTGCGATATTGCTTTCTTGAACTTTATCTTGTTATTTCACCAATATTCATGTCGTTCAACTCGGGTTATCAGTAATGTCCTGAGATAAATAAATTTATTGTCAAAAAACAGTACAAACTGCGTATGACCACGTGGAGGGAAAAAAACTAATTTACTCTCCGGAAGCAAGCAAGGGACCATCCCATCAATTCCGATCAAGGGCCCTAAGGCAGAGGCGGATTCAAAAAATTCAGCAAAAATTCCTAGATAAGATAAAAAGTTAGCTGCGAGTTATAATACTAATAGAATGTCAATATGTTTGTAATTTTAAGCAAAAAATTACATGTAAGTTATTATCGAACTATAGATTATTCTGAGTATAGTGCTTAAAAATTGAAATAACACTAAATTCACGATTTATTGTTACAATAAACACGCCCCTAGACAAAGCCTAGAGAACCTGTATGAAAAATCCGCCTCTACCAGAAGAAAAAACGGAGAAAAACCCGGGCCAGGATGTTTGTTTGTTTTTTTTTCGAACCAATATCAAAGATTTAATATACAGGTGTCCCAGACGTTCACGTGAAAATGGGAAAGATTATAGAGCACGTTAATAGGAACAAAAAATTATTTAGGTGCACAATATATTACATTATCAAATTTCGGTTCATTACAAGCGATACAGTCCTACCACTGACTGTATTTGCGCGACTCCTGATAGAACGTACTTGCCTATACATGCGAAGTCGGTGCGAAGCATTCCTGACTGATATAATTTCTTATTGAACTTTGAACGTTTATATCACTTTTTCAATACCTCTAATAAGGTGCTGTGCACGCCTTTTCGTCTTGTCTTCGTGCCATTTTATTTTCTGCGGGAGAAGTTTCCGAACCTGTGTTCCTTGTTGACTTGTTCTTCGTAAAAATTTGATTCAATTTCCTTCCAATTTCTTACACGGTGTTCTGTAAATAAAATTTATGAATGGAAAAAGCAGCCTTACGTTATCAAAACTCGTTACGACCCCAAAACTCGTTAAAGGATATTATTTAAGTTATTCTTAAAAGTGAAATGTGGATGTATTCAGATTACTATTCATTTTAAGGGAAGAACGGTTACATTTTTGAGAAAGTAACTCTGAACCATTATCACATATCTAGCTGAACGCGCGGAGCGTCTCCGTGTTTTCGTTGCTTGTCTTTCTGTCCTTTCACACTCTTACACTAACTTCGATGAGTAGAATATTGTGAAGTATGAATTAATAGCAGGAATAAATTCCTAAACACGCGTATTATAAAGACGTAAGATATGAAGGAGTGAGAAATAGGTGTATTTTGATATATAAGAAATTTTAATAATAATTAAAGAAAAGATCGCCTTCTAGTATATAAAATTGAGCGATAAAGGTAAAATCAATTTATAGGTATGACGAATTGATATAAAGGGAAAGATGCTCGGTTTAAACGACCGTTGATTATTTATTTATACATAGCCTCGTCCGTAACGTATATTACATGGCTTTAAAATAATTAAGGTATGTTCTATTTTCCTTCTGTAATTTTCTTAGCGCGAAAATAAAAAATAAATTTGAAAACTTCTCTAAAACTACAAAACCTCTTTGAGAAGACAGTATAAATTTGATATTATTCTTCTTATTTCTCTCAAATTATTAGTCACCACATGGTGCCCCTTACGATTACTTGCTGCAGACCGTATTGTCTCCTTACGGTGAAATTGAAGAAACTTTATTCCTTCTATTCCTGAAACAGAAGCAAGACCGGCTCCTCCCCTTCCGAATCATCTGCTGCTCACGAACGGGTCCATGTCCGACTCTCGGGAGGCGGATCCTCGCGAGGCACAGAATCTGCACGGGACACCTGGGGACGGAACGTCGTCCTCGTCGGCGGTGGTGGCGTTGCGGGGGTGGAGGGAGGGGGGTGGGGTTGATGGATGGCGTGAAGGCGGTCTGCCCCCGACCCATTACTCAGCCTGCGGGCTACGTCGCCTCTATCCTCCGTCCCGTCCCGTCACCCCGCCCCCACTACCTGCGGCGGCAAGCCTCGCAGCGGCGGAATCCTCGGTCCTCCCTCTACGTCCTCTTATCCTCTGTTGCGAGATCTCGCCTTCATTACAAACGTCGCCCGTCATTTATCTTGAGGCAGGTTTTTCTGACGCACTGTCCTCGCAAGTCTGCCCCATTCGACTACCCTCCCCTCTCCCTCCACACCCGTCCTCGTCTCATCCTTTGCCCTCTTTGCTTTGAAATTGAAAGAACATCTCATAATTAAGCTGTCTGAGCTGAGATTTGGGGAACTCTTGGATTCGAGGAATAGTCATTTGTGCAAGTTACGTGAATGTGCAAGTAAATATTGCAGTTGCATGTCTCTGTCCGTCTGAGAAACGGTTTTAATTATTTTGAAAAAGTTCAGAGAAATAGGTATTTTGGGATGACAGGCCGATCTAATATGGTCTCATTTCTTTTAAGAACTTTAAAGATTAGAAAGTTTGTTCTTTTTTTATTTTTGCAAAATATGTATTACACGGATTTTAGGGAGTAAAAAACTTTTATTCCATTGCCGATGAGTGATTGAAAAAATGAAAACCTTCTCAAACAAATAAAAAGATAAATGTCTCGTATCTTGTATCACCTGTCTATTACCTTGATACGAAACGGAGAATTAGATACTTGTATTACATCGTTCATATCCGAAACAAAATAAATTAACAATAAATGATGTAGACGGTAGTGGCCATGCCAAGTCTCCAAATAACTGAAATATTGACGCATATTTCGTTGTCAAACGAGGAAAGCTGGGTCAAAGCTCAGATTTTTTATCGATTTATTCAAAATTGTAATTGAATCAAGCAATTCTCAATACATGTTGATGATTAATTTGGTCAAAATAACACATGAGCGTCCCATTCTAAAAGTAAAATAAAGAGAATTATATGAAACAAGCTTAAAAAAACTAACATCCATGGAGTTCACATGAAGATCAGAAAGGATAACGATAAGTAAGTTGAAAATATGTTTGACATTTACATTTTGGTTGAATCAAATTTCATAGCTAATAAGAACTTATTCGAAGAAGAAGAAAAACTAGAAAAAGACCTGTGTATGTGTGCTGGATTAGTTTGTGAAACAACAATTTACTGACAAGGTAGTCGAATACAGTAAATCGCAGGTACGATTAGAAGGACTTAAACAGCAATGGGAGTGATTGTAGAGTCTGTAATGATCATAATTATATTGATATAGTAATTTCATTTTTTCAGTAATTACAAACAATGTTCTCAACCTGAACTGAGCTTTGTAAGTGAATCTTACCAATACCCTGACTACGTGCTTTAGGGCATGAATTGAGAATGTTTTGGAAGCCCCACTGCAGTGTGTACATAAGAAAAATTATAGGGGGTTTTAAGAGGTGAAATATATAACCCTCCATCATATTAAAAATGTCTTTTAAGCGTCCATGCGCCCTTTGGCCTGCCCTTTCGCTGGCAGCTGTTGTCTGAGAAGGATTTCCCTCATTGCGTTGTCATTGCAGCAGACACCGCGTCTCTCCTTAGATTAACCGTGGGTCGTTTAAAACTCGGCTGCAACGGCTCCGTCTTTACCCGTTTTTATGTTTCCTTCGGCTTTATTGCATCCATTTCGAGGGAATGTGTTCTCGCGGATATTCGCTCAAAATTTCCACAAGTCATCGTAACTTTTGCGAAAAAGGTTTGCTTTTAGGGCATGTGTAGCCCTTCATCCCATTGGTCCACAACGAGCCGCTTTAGAATATTGCTTCATTGAGGGGAAAAGTGGTTGTTAGAAGTTTCTCTTTCCGACCACTCATAAATTATACTTTCAGGTCCACAATGTGTTTCTCAATTGACCAGTTTCCATCCGTAGAGCATGTTATAAAAGAAAGTACCGGAAAATTAGAACTTCAGTTTAAAGACTTTGTAGCTTTTTTGCTTATGATCATTAATTAAGTCAACTATATTTTTTCACTTGAAAGCATTTTAGTGATCTATATTAAAATTTTCAATTTTTAAGTCACATTTAGAATATTGTAACGTTGACTCATATTTTATCATTTTCAAAGTCTTGAAGGGAATCCGATAGTTAATTTGTCACATGATAAAACGCTACATATCTTTTTATTTCGATTATAATGTTTTTTTTTATACTGCGTCAATGTGGCCAAATAATATAAAATAGTCAGTGTAACCGATCTCTCAAACCGAACTTTTTTATTAGCTTCCAGAATGTAAAATTGAATACGAATATATAGATTATTTGTAAAAATCCATATAAAGAAATAAACAGTATTAGATCTATAATGAATTAGATATTTATTCTGGAATAGAAGTTATACGCAATGTGATAACCCAATAGAAAATAATGTCTTTTTTTTATAATTGAAGAAAATTCAGTTTCAACCCTTTCATTATACTTCAATCAAGTTACTTTAAGTATTAGAGATACAAAAAACATGCCTCTCCACTACATCCTTTGATTTAGTACTAATACCATACTCAATTCTTCAGTTTTCTTTTGGGTTACTTTGTGGCCGGTCTCAGCATCAGTTTAACTCGTTTTTCTTCGAATTACGACTTCAACGTATTTACGTATTTGTCACGTATACTGTTAAGAATCGTAGTTCTAGAATTTACAACAAAGGACAGCTTATCAGCTTCGGCGTATGAAGAAATAAAAAGCTTTGTTTCAACAGGCCTCATCGATGGACGGTTAACTTTCTTTTGCGTGTATTTATCGCATTCAAAAGAAGAGAGTCACATCTGATTATTAAAATGTAAAAAATTACAGACGAACGTAAAACGTTTTGTGGACTGTTCTTCGTGTTTCGTAACCTTATTTCGTGTTTACTCTTCTACAGAAGGAATCCTATTGTGTGGAGCAGAGAAAGGTCAATAAGAGAGGAGGTTGATAGGTCACAGAGAAGGAGGAGAGCGCGGGAGGACGACTTGTCGGCGAAGATGAGGCTCACCCAAGGTGAAATAGATACGCCCGTGAGCGGGCAAATCCAGGATGAAAAGTTAGTGAATCATTGTGCGGAAGATGCACTATTATACATTTTAGTTACTAAGTTCGTAATGCACAATCCCGGAAATAAATTAATAACCCACGTCTTAACAAAGCTTTTATACAATAACGTTACATGAAGCTTTGTGTGTTCCTTTTACTTTCTTATATACGTAGAATATATAAAGTTTTGTAATCGTAAAAAAAATGCGAAAGCGAGGTTTCGACGGAAATATCCGCTTTGGATATCCCTGATTCTGAAAAAGTTGTTGTTGGCATAACGTCCGTCCATCTGTGCGCAGCAATTCTGAGGACACGGATGAACCAATTTAATTCGCATTTCGTATTTACGATCAAATTTACTTTTTGTTGATGCACGAGCCCTATTTTTTTGCTTTAAAACAAATGCTACTTCATATGAAGATCAAAGTACTCTTTTGAATGTTTCACAAAAACGACTCCAATGACTTTGCTTAAATTTTCTGTACGTAAATCCGCATTAAATCCGCATTGGCGGTATTTCGCTTCAAAGTTTGGTATAGAAGCAGTAAAATGATTTTTGTCTGCTACACTGAAACATTAGTTTATTGTTTCACGAATCTTGAATATTTGGCAGTGTAGAATAAACCAAGCAGAAGTAGAAAAAAACTTTTCGTAAACTGAAATGAAATTCATCATAATGATACAATACATAGGAGGGCAGCCTACGCACTGGAGATACGAAGATACATCAATTTCTGTCTACAAAGAAATTGCATTCATACAACACTTTTACGTTATTTATGAAACTGATTTGTCGCTATATGTTTGGAAATAAAATCTGAATATTTATTTTAATTTGAAATTTCAAATAAGAGAATAAAAGACAGTAATAAGTTCATCTAGCGACTTTGAGCATGAACAGAGCACTGGAAGACGACCAAAATATAGAGGACCACGGTCGAAATGTCCTTTTCGACGCTGCACCAGAAACGAGAAAGTATCTAATGAATACGTTATCCATTTACGATTTCAAAATGAATCATATATATTAAATGCAGGAAAGATTAGATAGTATTAGTAATAAAAGTTTATTCCCGCCTGTATGAAAATCCACTTCTATCCCAAGGTCAACAGGGCAGAAACTCAGACCAGAATGAGCAACAGTGATAATGTACGCAACAGTGTCCATGTTGTGTAAAGTTAAAAATAAACTATTGTGAATATAAAGGATCAAAAACAGCATACATGAAAAATAGTAATTTAATCTATTAAGAGTACTATAAAAATAATAAAGTGTAAAAGGATTCAGCAATAGTGAATTAAACAATTTTTAAACACGGATTTGGACCGATTCGAGTTATTTATATATTTTACATTTTTCGAATCATTTGAAAAATTTGGAAAGTATCTAAAAACTAAAACCCGAGTACAAAATATAACTTCTACAAATATAATTATTGTTTTTTATGACATATTTTACCCTCAAAGATTGTCATTTTATTTGGAATATGATATTTCCAATTTGATATCACGTGGGTTGAAGAAAAGTGTCAAGATAAAGTGATGTGATAGAAACACTTTGGCAAAAGGGAAATTGTGAGAGATTCATGCGAAAAGAGAAAACAGTCTCTTGAGTTCATTTCATTAGAAAAGAAAATTGCGAAGTATCGAACGGTCATAATGCAGATAATCTCATTGTCCTTCAATTAAACAGCAAGAGCATAGCGATACAAATGACCAGAACCACGCTTTTGATTGCCGCTGCGAATCAATTTGAGGATTGCTGCTCGTCTGTTCCTCCTCCTCACAGCTGTCGATGATGGTGATGACGATGATGATGACTGTGATGACGTTGGAAAGCGAATCGAGGAGCACGCGGCGCGACGGCCACCAAACGTCGAAGGCTTCTGACACAACGATGGAGAATTGGCGGAAGGGGCGGTCATATTGCGGTCTAGCTGATTATCGACTCCAAGTGCATTCAGGTTGGAGTAAATAACGTTTGACATCGCTGCAGTTTGACATTAGGGGAAGGGCCTTAATGTTATCATCTCTCGACATGGATGGATGGAGTTTTTGCTGGGCTCCATTAATGACGTTAAGTCATTTACAAATACATAATAATGTGCGCTTGCAGGGTGGACACCCCATAATTAACTTTGGGTATCCCCATTAGAGTTTTGTATTTTGTACCTCAAAAATATTTTCAAATTTGAACATATTTGCAGTTCTTCCTACCTTTTTATTCACATTTATGTTTTGTATTAAAAATGGAAAATTGACAAATGGAAACAAAACAGCATTATCGGAGTCAAAACTTAAGTGCTGAAGGTTTGAATGAAACTGATTTCCATATTCATATAAAGTTATGTAACGCTTGGAATCAAGCAGGCTATACAGTTGCACGAGAATTCGAAACGTACTTAGCCAACAATCTGACTAATTATTGTCATTATACGTTAAAATCTTTTAAGCGAAGTTATTCTTCTAATTAGTTACAATGGTGCCGTCAAATGTGGATGGAGCCTAAATATCACGTGAATCTCGAGTAGCCAAAGAGATATGTGCCATATCGCCGAACCTTCGGGGACCGGTTGAGATGAGTCTCGATCTAATCCAACCTGCCCCATTCATCTCAATAACGACAATGCCACGCACTCACTCTATAAATCTTTTTGCTGTTCTCTGTAGAGGTACATAATAAAATCAACCATGTAGTTGATGCGCGTAACTTGAGAAGAGGAACATCGAATGAACGAAACGTATTTCGCGTGTTAAACCTGTGGTGCAGTTTGAAGCGCGATGAAGGCAGACGCCTCGGTCTTGAAGCGAATGTGATCTGCATTCTGGGGCGTTGTTCGCGTCCTGACGCCTATCTTGTATAGCAACATGATTGACGTGGGCATTCACGTCCAAGCCGGGCGTTGCTCGATTGTTTGGGCGCAGCGCAGTGGTGCGTTGGCGCGTCACCCTGCTTCTGTGCTGTCGCTCTTGCTTCTCCTCCCTTCCCCTCTCATCACCATCATTCTTCCCCCTCTTCCCTCTGTTCGTCCGCCATTGATGCCTCCGCCTGTCTTCGCGACGAATCGCCTGAAAACCACCTCCGACGTCTCTGCACTGTCCAAGTGTTTTGACAGAACCCTCGTTATTTCTGCATCGGAAGGTTTCGAAAGGCATTGCTAATACGAAGCTTCGACGCAGAGATTTGTATATTCTTCTAATCTTTACAGTACGATACTTGAAGCGAATTATAAACTATCCCTGAGGTTTATAATAGATGCAACACGCAATACTGTTATGTCACGCGGATTGCTGAGTCAACCCCTGTGACGCTGGTGGGAACTTTTAGTAAAAATTCAGAGCAAATTTGACAAATTTGGGATATAAGAGAACTTGAAAAAAATTATTGTTAATGTTTGATAAAATATTAGAAGAATTTGATGATTAATAAATTTTATTCCAATTATATGTTATATTTAAACAAAAATAACGGTGAATTTTCTTTATCTTGAATTTTGTTTTGTTTCGTCTTCTCACCAACTTCACAGAGGTGCTGAGAAATAAGAAAAAATGATCTTATGAAAAATATTAGTGTTTTTGGTGTGTCGTTTAATTATGTTATTTACATATTAGAACTCTAATGGTGATGTCCAGGTCACGAGGGAAGGAGATGAAGAAAAGAGTAGCATTACCCGAGAAACTATTGATTTGAAAAGAGGGAAATACCCGCTGAACACTTTACCTCGTTTAACTAAGCGGACCTGATCCTGCACTTTTCTCTCTGGGCTAAAACTAGATCAGGTCTTCTGAAAGAAGTGGTCAATAAGGAAGAAGTTTTGTCTAGTAGGAGAACGAATTAATTTTGCAAATGATCGCTTTTATGGATTGTCCTTTATATCATCACCACGGTGTACCACCAACATAGTGTCTCAGCACTCTAATAAAGCACCATCCTGAAGTGAGCAAAAAGAAAAACATTAACCCTAGGAAGGCGAAGCTGTTTGTGCCCGGTGAAGCCCAAGTGAAGTACAAAATAGACCGCCCCTTAAAATTAGTTAGTAGTGTGATTTATTTTCTAATATATTATTAAAATATTTCATGAAATTATTTGTATTGTGCTCTAGTTTTTCCTTTTTTTTCAAAATTTTGTTTGCCCATGACCAAAGGATGCATTTCCATCACTCTCGTTACCCCTTGCAAAGCATTTATCATAACTTACATATTAGGTGTCACGTTATTCGTCTATATTCCTCTTCTGAGGAAGTAACACAAACATAAGCCCCTTTTGTCTCATCAGGAGATCTCACGCCATGGTCACGATCTAATAAATCTTTTGTAGAGATCGCAGATTACAGGTTCTTTCGAGTATAAGACACGGAATATCAGGAAAGAACGTCTTCTGTTCTGCAAATGGCATAAACTTCCATGAAATTGCTTCTTACACTCAACAGAGATGCATTATGATAACATCAGGTTCCACGAAACATGACAAAAGGGTGGTAGAGTATGTGTACTCGGAGGGTTAGGTGAGGTGCATATTCCATCCCGAAAGGTAAACAAATTTCAAAATGAAATAATAAAATAAGTTAAATTTTAAATTGAAATTTTGAGCTAACCTTTTCCCCTTCACAAAATAGTCTTCAAGTCAGCTATAATAATAACAGTGACTGAAGAATTATTTATTTTAAAAAATATCATTGGAAAGCAGTGCTGGGGACAAAGTGTAGAACACATAGACCTTCTACGGTTATTGGAACATGTGTGTGTGTGTGTGTGTGATTGTAGATGCATAAATATCGTAGCATGAAACATGTAGAGCGTCCTCTCCGACAGAACTAGTGAAATCTCGGTGACAAGCAACGTGTCGTCCTCGCGGTGCTTAGGGAGCAAATAGCTGCTGCCTTGCAGACCTTGTGAGAGGACAGACGTGTGAATGATGGTGGCGGTGAGGACGTTTCAAGTGCCTGCGACATCTGCACGACGCGACGATGAGGGAGGACAGGGAGACGAGGACAATGGGGATGGACATGGGCGCTTGAATAGTGGGGACGAAGCTGCGCTGGCGAGACTGGTCTCGCACGACGAAGAGATGTGGAGCAGGAACAAAAATGTCTTCGGACAGGATCTGAACAATATTCATTAAATATAAATTTGTTCGTCTTCTGTTTATACTATAACACGTAGCTAACTTTTTATTCTTATTTAAGGAGTGTGCTTAAATTTTCAATCCGCCTCTCCCTTAGGATACTTAATCAGAATTGATGGAATGATTGCTTCCGGAGAATAAATTAGTCTGTAATCCTCCTCATGGTCATACACATGTTTAGACTGACAGTAAATTTATTATCATTATCATCAACGAAGAATAAAAGACAGTCATGAGCATTACTCTTGAATAGATTATAAATTAAGATACGTACACAAAAATTAAGCACATTTTATTCTGCGTTGATCTATTTGACACTAATTTTTAACATGATTGGATGCTAATATATGACGGGTAAAATCAATGCGAGATTATTTTTGATAATTTTTGTCGCATACTTTAATTTGAGAATATATAATATGTTAACAATTTACTGATTGATATAAAATTTTCACATTTAAAAATTAAACTTATTTGATTAACTCAAAAAAGTAGTGAAAATTTTCAATTATGATTTCCTCGTTTGTGAATAACATATATCTAAAAATCAACAAGTGATATTCAAATGTAGCTCCTAAGAATGTCGGCTGCCATTGACGGAGAGTATTTTAAATATATGGCTAAGTAGCTAGAAAAATGTTTCAATTATTGGCAATGATAGCCGTGAAGATTGCATCAATAGAACAAGCCAGGATTTAATTGCGGGCTGTTTCACGGTATATAAGACTAGATACATTGAGTTATATTTAGCTCTTAAATGGGGGGTCTCCTTTTCTGTGTGCAAACTAGAATATCCATATGAGTAAAATTTAGAGACTGTAATTAATGTCAGTAGTATCTGTTCAATATGGCGATATATGAAAGTTCTAATTAATTTTGTTTTGGATAATTATAATACACTAATTTTAGTGGAAATAATTGTGATTGACGTTAAACGCAATTCCCTATTTTACGTTAAGACAATAATACCAACGAATTCAATTACACAAGCATTACATCTGTCAACTATGTCTCATTCATATATCGAAGTATTATTAAATACAAAAGAGTTTATATTTTGAATAATAATAGCATAAGTACCTCTTCTGTTTGTCTGGGAGCTCTGTTTTTTATATCGCCAACGTCGGTGTCGACTCCTTGACTGACATGTACCTCTTCTCTTTCTCATTTCTCCAAAGATTGTAATAATTGCAGTATATTGTTGGAGCATTTAATTTTACTTCAACCTGATAGTATTTTATGTTAACGTGTGAAGAAGATCTATCTTAAATAACATTGTTTGGTAAAGTCTATACATTGACTTTCTTGTTTTATCAAAATTATTTTTCCCTTACAAATTCTAAATGTTACATGTTGTACTGTTGGCGGGTTCGTTGTCCAAAATGATACCTGAAGTAACACTCTCATGAGGCAATAGGAACACACGTAAGGAAAAGGGAAATATTGCTTCAAATGGGACTGAATGGAATTGATAGATTGTGTGGAGAAATTGCTAATGGGATACAAAATGAGTGACATTCGTATATTAGTTTACTCGATCTTTATAGCAAACGGAAACTGTGTGTTGAACTAATGCAAGTTGCAGATGAAAATGCATCGTCAAATGATTTACACTGATTGATGCATTTGGAATCGGAATTTTCCCTAAAAAGTTGGAAAGAACTTGACAAAGAGGATTATAAAAAAGCGCTAGAATTTCGTCTACTATATTTTTTCGTAAATTTGCATACATTGGTTACTTTAGCGTGTAGCGCTTTCCCAGAATTTAAAGACATCATTTCAAAGATTTTAATATTAAGTAGAAATCAGCAATACCATTAGCATTCTGGGTTTTGATAAAAATTAACCATGAAATAATCCCGCCAATGTGCACATTTGTGTCAAAAACAAAATGATTGAATGGGAATGTGACTGTTTATCACGAGTATCGTCGACCTTCAACGACCAATTGAATTCATTTTCAGTGGTTTCAAATGTTCGAATAGTTTAACCTCGTTAATGCATCTTTGAACGATATTCATCTTCCTAGCTTACAAATAAATGACTTAATTGAAATTCGAAATAAATTGCGAAGTTTTGAATTATTACATACAAAAAAATTATTTCATAACAATGTGGATGGCGTTGCTCTGTAACGCGTTGTTTTTACATTTTATTTCAGATTTTTTTAAAAATAAATATATAATGTGTACAAACATAAATTTCGTTCTCATATATTTTCATAATCGTTTTTCTTTAGTTTTAAGCTTTGGTCAATGGTTAAAATATATTTACTAAGTCTGCGAAACCCAGTCAATTACTAAAAAAGAAAAAATCATAGGGGTTGTTAAAATAAACTCGCAGTGAAATCGGGAGATGATCAGATGAATAACTGAATCTTCTTTCCTTCATTAATCCATTAACGCAAACAGTTGATACTAGATACGGTAAAGGATTTGTTTAATTATCTTCACGTTGTCTTGTTGCCTTTGAGTCTTCGACATCTACACGTACCTGCCGAAGATGTGCACACTTTTCCGATGAATTAATATTTTAAAAAATTGTGTTCAGTTACCTCATCATCTCTATTGATCTCCAACGGACACACCTGAGAGTTTGATGTTTTTTTTTTGTTTTTTTGTGGGGCTTTAGGGCTCGTCAACATCAAAGGTCATTAGAGCCCTTAAAACTTGTACAGGTAGGGAAAATGCAGTTACGCACTAGGGAGAGCCAACATGACTCTCCCCGCGTGTGGGACTCGCCGAATGACTCAGCCATACCCACTAAAAACCCTCCTGAATTACAACTCAAAACTGAAATCCCAACATATCTCACTTTACTAAAAACATTTAAAAAAAGAAGAAGAGGAAAGAGGAAAATGAAAGATACCCTTGCTTTAATAGCGTCAGGATCGAAAGGAACAAGTGAGTTTGATGGTCACCTATGGTATTTTATCGTTTCAAATTTTCTTTAAAGCAAAGTTTTTATTATTTATTATGTTTGAAAGAAAACACTAAAGAAAATTTTCAAAATTTCAGGTAAATTGAGAAAGTATTTTTTCATTTCGGAATTGCAGATGTTAAGTTGTGAACTTATCTCTTGACTATGGAAGTCACTAGAAATAAAGAGTTACTACTTTATACTTACCACTAAAAGGATTTTCCAATTCTTGTGTGCTTATGAAGATGATCGTGGATATTGGTTTTGTATCACTGATAAAGAAATGATAGTCCTGTTGGATAAATTTTCTGTATATATAGTTCTGGCAGTATTTACAGAGAGGAAACATTTTTTTTTCTCAAAACGTTATATTAAATGAGATTTTTAATCTGGAGCAATGGATTATATGATTTGTGTGACTTATTTGGGTCATTTATTACAATAAAGCTCTTGGCTTCGAACCAAGTCCCTATCAACAGGCTTCTTTGTTCTTATCGACTACAAATGAAGAATTATAATCCTTTCCTTTCTGTAAAGAACTTAATATGGGATTGGGAAGAGAGTACCATCGAATCCCGCGCGATCTCTGACCACTGCAAGGACTTTATTGCATTGATTCTCTCCGGTTGTATAAAAGAAGTCTTCAATTACGGCTTTCTGTGCGTGGAGAAGCGGAGCGAGAAATTGGCCGGTCACCGCTACTCCATTTTTTTATTCGAGCACACGGATTCTCTCTTGGATATACCGTCGTCCCATTTCCTGAGAATTGCGGTGGTAGCCCGCACCCATAGCACAGCTTTATTAGAACCCTATGATCCACTTGCATTGAAAGCTTCTGGACGATCTCATTCACGAAAGAAACGGATTTCAAAACCATCTCTCACTGACATATGGACCGGGCACAGTTCTAAATTAAAAGTTGATTCTATTTTTTCCAATTCATGAATACTTTTCTCTCCATTCAAATATATAATCAGTGTAACGTTGGTAGAAACCCAAGCTCGTCAAATGACTGAGATGTATTATATATATATAATACCAGCTTGGGTTTCCACCAACGTTCAACTGATTATTTATTTGAATGGAGAGAAAAGTATTCATGAATT